>LPNX011156401.1:622560-636948 GCA_001517045.1 Pseudotsuga menziesii
TAAACGTAAATACCATTAATTTTCTTCACTCATTCATTGTTAATAAAAGTATTATGTCTAACATATTATCACATCTCTTGAACACGAATGTCTACACTAGAGGTCAAACTTTTTCCTTTACAGTTTTGAATTAAGCCTCTCCAAACTTTATGAGTTTTTATAGTCAATCATGTTCTTGCTGGGAAATGTTTTCTAAAATCTCAATCATATGTAATGATTTTAGTGACATTGATTTTAACTCATCATTGATCAACATAATTAAATCTTTATAAATACAAAACAAATTATATGGATTTACCAATATTTATTGGGATAAAAATAAATGCATTTGTGATGGCAAATCCATCACAAGCTGCATGTTGTTGTTTTTTTTTTTCATGTTAAATTAAACAACCTACATGTTGTTTGATTTTTTCATGTTAAAATCGATCATTTTTATTTTTCTAGGATTAAAAGTATACATAACTTTGTCAATGAAATGCTCATACAATTTCAAAAAAATTTCATCCACAATTCTTGAAGTCGTCTTTTACTCAATTTTGTTGGCCCAAATATAATTTACGTAGGACAAGTGGCAATGTCCACGACATTACCACCTTATGGCTCTTGCTAATAATGAGCATTAAGCACAATAATATAATAAAACTGAAAGCTTAAAAGGTAAATAAACAACGATTTAAACCAATACATTGACACACAATTTAAAATAAGTAATTGAGAATCCACTTACTAGTGAAGACATATACAAATAAAAAAACCATGCTTATACCCTTAAAAAGCACTTATCGTTAACTTGTGCAAAACCATCTATAGGGATTCCTGCAGTTATCATTAACTCGTAAAGCACTTATCATTGACTCGTAAACTCTTATCTTGCAGTTTGCACTAAAAAAATCTCATCGAGCTATTGGCCCAGCTCCTTCGATCATTTATCCAACTGGTTTCTTCGATGGTGCTGCAACATCTAGTATTGGGGGTGCTGGGTTCACTCTCTTTTTCAGTCATACTCATTTTTTTCATGTAAAAATGTGATGTGTAGCTAGCACAAATACAAGAGCCGAACTGATAGCTCTCTGGTCACTATTGGTTTTTGTGGCCTCTCTTGGACTTCCTGTATTTTATGTATTTGGGGATTCTTTGGTCATCATAAACTAGGCAAATTCTGTGGCAGGCCTAGCGGTTCTGGACTTATAACATTGGTATAATCGTATTTCTGATGCCAAGGCCTCCTTTCTCTCTATAAACATTCAACACATCTATAGGGAGCACAATATGAGTGATGATGGTTTATCAAAGGAAGCACTTTCACTTGAGTCGGGTCTTCTCTCCTTAACTGGATTTTTGGAAGGAGAGGTTATTGGGGCAGGCTCCTTACAACTCTTTTGAAGAGCTCTAAGAGATCTTTGCAGTTTTTGAGTGGCTTACTCATATTTTTCAATATGAAAATATTCGAGTGTTTTTTATTAGCCATTGTTATTTTCTTGATTCTTTTCTTGAACAGTTTCTTGGCTGTTGACTGTTGACTGCTCTAGACCCCTTTTGGGTGGAAGACTTTCATCTTCCCCAAAATGCTTCCTTGGATAAGTCTTCAACACCCATTGTGTGCTCTCTCTAGACAAGTCTGACCGGTTTTGGATGAGATTGTTTTTAGCATTTATAGCATGGCATTTATGAATAGCTGCTTTTATATTGTTTCTGGCACTTATGACATTTGTAGGTAGGTGATTCTTACGAATATCAAAATATTGCTCCATTTAAAAAAAAAAAAAACTCATACAAAACCATGATAAAAAAAATGATGCCTACCCGTTGAAGTTATGTGGAAACGAACCATGACATTTATCTTTAACCAATAATATCCATATTTACAACTCGTCATATTTTACCGGAATACATTAGAAAACTATATATCTTAAGACTATTTTTAAGACATAAATAATTTTCTTTAATATTCAAATGTATATGCGGCACACGTACACATGAGATTATCATAGTGAGTACCCATGTTTGTATGGTAGAGTTTATGTGTCCAACTTTTCTTACGTGGAAATACGTAAGCATTATCCAAATATGCACCATGCATTCAAATCCCTCGCAAAATGTCATGAGCCTACTGAATCAAAATTTTAAATAAAAATTAAGAATCTCTATCCATATTTAAAAATAATAACAATCCAAAGCCCTAGATAGTCGATCGCCCATAAGACCTAGCTACCTCCATTCTATATCATTTCTCCCCGCCCTTCATGTGATCGTGGCATTAATGGTTTGTCACCCTACTTCAACGCCGCCTTTTCTGCAACGCCGGACAGAGGGAGGTCCCGCTTTCGAATCCTGCTAAAATCTTCGACTCGGTCGCTGTAGGCACATCGCTGGCACTGCAGCTATGAAAGGAAGCTTCTCGTCTGTTCCATTATCGTGGATTTCACGACTTCAAATGCCTCCGAGTGAATGAAAGTAAGCGAAGTTTGTTAATTAATTAAAGCCCACGAGCAATGGACCACGGCCCGTCCGATAGCAGCGGTATGTCTGTCTGATTTTTTTTTTCCCCTTTTTGTATGTTTTCTCTGTTTCTCATTCGTAATAATATATTTCTGTTCTCTTTGATTCTCTCACTGTAGTAGTTTCTTTTTTATATTTATCTTGACAGCACTAATCGCCTCTCTAGGCATGTTATCTTCAGGTAAATTTTGATAAAATCGTGAAAGAACACTATAATGTTAGACTAATGAAAAAAATGTGTCATGGGATCATGTTAGAAATGGTACGGCCGTCTTTATCTTGGAATCAAGTTTTCTATCCTGGGCTAGGGTTCCGGTAATGAAAACTGGAAAAATTGATGTCCAGAAATTTGTATTTCCCGTGATTCCTTTGGAACGATGGCTGCCGGTGAGATTATGCCGCTGTTTAAGTCCTTCCGAATTATAATTTATTTGTTTATTTATTTATTCCTTGAAAAACACTAGCTTATAATTGGATAGTCAGAAATCATGGCGGACAATCTCCCTTGGTGGTTGTAACCTGTTTTCGGCACATGAAATTGTACAAACCCTTGGCTTCCTCTCTATAGAATTATGTTTTGGAAGTTGTGTGACCTAGGGCGATAAAATATCAAGTGACTTCCCACTAAGTCCTGCTAAAACGCTGTGAAGGATACTTTTTATTTTAATTTTTTAATTTTTGTCGAACTAGGTTGGCCCTATGCCGGGGCCAGACCCAATGTTTGATGGCCAAATGATCTGCCACAAGTAAGATGCTTCCACCAGGTTTGTACAAGGCTTGATCAAGCCTGGATGACCATTGGGGAAGTGAAATTATCTCCACAAGCGGCTGTCACCCTCAACCCTTCCCCATGAGATTTGAACCCAAGACTTGATGGGACTAAACCCCACACAAACCAATTGAGCTAAACCTCATGGGTTCTTACATATATGTACTAATTATGCAGCTCTTAGAGTGCATCACAACTTTGCATTCTCTGGTGCAATGGAACACTTATTGTAACTTATCTTGATGTTTACATTCAATCTGGATTCTTATAGTATAGTGTAAATCTTACAGAAATCTAACAAATTTCTGTGCAAAGCGACACTTTATTATATTTTTTTGTCATATAAGCGATTCTTCTAATTAATTTTCAGCAACGGGGCATCTGTTAGTATGTTTTTTGGACAAGATGTTTCTGATTGTTACTGCAGCAAGCGTGCCCTCCCCCCATTCTGGGAATATTACAATGCAATGTAGATGGCTTACAATGTTTGAAAGAATCCCTTCAGCCTAGATGCCGCAGGTGGGGTATCTATTCTGCCAGTGTCACCCATGACTTGCACTGATACATCTGCATGAAATGGTCCAGTTGCATGGGCAAGACAACCCATGAGAGGGGAAGCATGTCTTTGGTGGATTTGAAATTTGATGAGGGGTATGAATATCCCTGCTTTGCTATTGAATCAGGACCCTGTTGGCCCTTTGTCTGTACTCACTTGTCATGGAAGAGGCAGTTTTAGTGGCAAATGGCCCAGCTTTCATGATTCAGGGTACATTTCTGTACCTATTAGCAGTATTAACATCCCAGTGTAAATACTAAATATAGAGATTCTTATTTAAGTACAGCATACATTTTCCTCTCGGTATGGAAATTAACTTTGGGGTGGCTATCTTCAAAACTAACTTGGAGTGAACAGAAGAGGTTTCCTTAAAAATTATCTCTTCATAATCGAGGAAGGATGAAATGCAGCATATGATTTGAGTAAAATATTGTGAGTTATGATCAGTTGAGCTGTGGTTTAGCATTGAGTTGGTGCAAGTTTTCGTCAACTGGACCAGGTTTGATTCACAACTTTTCAGTGCTTGCACCCTGTCTCGAGTCTCAACTACCTGGGAATTCTCAGAGCCTCATGTCACAGGAAATTGATTTCACTGTGGCCAGATAATGGGGAGTTTGTGTTATTAAAAAAAATAGTCAGATTTACCATGGACAATATGCAAGTTAAATTAGAGTAAAATTTGACGTTTCCCTAAATGTATGCAAGTTCTTATTCCAAGGAATGATAGAAGTTCTAAGAATTCCCTTGAATTTATTGATTCCCAACATCAGCATGATTCTGAAGCGCCAGAACATGATGTCAAAGGCAAACAGTCTTAGCTACGTCATTATCTAATTTTAACCATAGAGTTTGTTGCCGCCTTTCACACACCTGGGGGTTAAGCGCAGCAGAAATCTTCAAGCTGCTAGGTGTGTCCTTGGGGGTAAGTCTTGAGTCAAGTACTGTCACTTGATCTTGACTCCTCCGTTTAGGCCAAACTCCTAACGAAGCCAAGGGGGGTGGTCCTTAAGAAAGAGTTCAACTAAGGCTCTTCATATTTTAGTTGTTAATGAGGAAATTAAATTGGTTTAAGAGTTTTTGGTAAATAATTCTGTCGCAAGATTGATGCAAAATTGTTTAAACATTCAACAGCATATAACATGAGTATATAAAGATTAAATGACAAAACTTATAATCAGATGAAATTAAGATTTGCTATGTACTCAGATCAGTGCCAAATGGAGTCAAAAAATGCTGCTGAAAGGGAAATGTTTTGAAATGTGTCTTGGTTAGTTTTGATTATTAAGGATGAGTTGATTTAAGCGAAAGGGGATTCTTGATATACTTATGAAGTACTGAGAATATGTCTGGAGAAATGACAAAATTGGTTCCTCACTCAAAAATGTGGGCTGAATTGGAGTCTCTGAGAATGTGTTCAACACTACACCAACAAGGGTGTAGCCTAACTGTATCTCGAGGTCGCTATTCAGTGGTTCTCGCCTCCTTTGAGAAATTTGCCCAATAATGTCAAAAGGCGTTGTGCTGGATTTTCACAATGTTTCGAAGGTTGTTGATTTTATTATTGTGAATTAATTATTTAGATGTGAAGAATTGATCAATGCGCATTCCTGCTTTTGGTTATCCCAAAGCTCAGGGCGAACTTGCGATGGGCAAGAGCATACACCAGAATGGCAAAATGTTTGTTTCAATTGTATATTGAAGCAAAAATATTGTGGTAAGCAAAATAAAACTAAATCCTAAAAGAATCCACAAACTATGTGTCACTTTATGATCATCCACCAATAATTGACAAGAAGCCTTTGGTTGGAGAGAGCATACTTCGTGGCAACGAGCGAGGGAACAAAATTATTTAAACAACTTTAAAGATGGAAATGAAAAGAAATAATTAACTAATACATCCTTCAAAGAAAGTGGATTGTGTGCTTGTGATTGTTAGAAAAATTCAAGCGACGAAAGAGACACTACCAATCCCCTTAGAGGGGATGAAGTGTGGGCGCTGTGTAGCCCACTTGCTTTCTTTATTAATGATGATTACAATATCAGAAAAATGAAATTAAAAGATGTCTTAGAACCTATAAAATAGGTCTAAAGACTTATACAACTATATGGAGTGAAGGGGAATGAAGAAGAAGGGAAAACTGAGGGTTTTTTGGTGTCCCAGGAGACCAAAAGCTCAAATTTTGAGCAGAGCTTCCTCCTCTTTTTCTTTGGAGCTGCTAAAAACTAGCAAGTTAAATTATTAGAATATGATGGAATGAATGAATAAAAGATAAAAAACTAAAACTAATTTAGATTGGAAAAATTTACTAGTTTTTAGAGCACTGAAATGACAACTTTAGATTTAGTAAAAGATGATTATTTTTAAGCACTTTTAAATCTAAATTATTTGATATGCAAAATAAGTAGATTGAAATTATCATACTTTTAAATTAGATCTATCAAATTTGCATATTCAAACTATGTAATCGGAAAAAGGAGAGAGAATTGTTTTGAGAAGATGGAAGGCAACTTCAAGCCTCGCTTGATCTTCTTATGAAAACTTTGGAGACCCTGTAGAAATAAGATAAAAATTGAGAGATTGTCAAAATGGAAGAAGATACAACTGAGTTCAACTCCTCATTTGAAAAAGTAACTTGCAAAACAAATCTATGAGAAATCCCTACATAAAGAGTTAGATCTAGTGTATTAAAAAACAGGAAATGAGAAAGAGTTGAAATACAACTGAGTATGAACAACTACTCTTTTATCTCTTGAAATCAAAATACCATAAGCAAGTTACAACCATAAATGCCTGCTCTATGTGCCTTAGAATGACCTTCTAAGCTAGATCTAATAGCAATTTTAAGCAAAAGGAAAAACAATTCAGAAATTTAACAATGTCACCTCAAATATTCGCAAGCAATCATCTCATAAGAGTGGACCTCCAAAGTCTGCAATTTTATTCATCAATATAGCAACAATACAAATTAGCAGAGGTGTCTTGCATCCATCCTCCTGATTGAGGAGCAAAACCCTGCTTTTATAGCAAAAAAGAAGCTCAAACCCCAAGGGGGCGAATTTGACAAGTGTGAGGTGTTTTGGGGGTTGAGATAATGGTGGGAGGAGGTTTGAATTTGTGGGAGGGAAGGTTGCCACCTATATTGAGGTATCCCACTTGGTTTGGGAAGCCTTTACCTTCTCTAACCACTTCATCCAAGTGGAAAAACCACCCTCCATGAGAGAATTCACCCCCCTTTTGTGGAAGTGAGTTGGAGCCCCTCCTTTGATGGTTGAAGATGCTACTCTATGCTCATAAATGTTTCAAACAAGATCTTCAACAGCTTTGACACCTCAGAGACAAGTTCTAGACAAGATGCCTTTGATTTAGGAATTGGATTTTATACAATTTACCCATTTATTTGACCCTTTGAGTTATTTTGGAGAGAAAATCCAAATTAATAATTGAAAATTACTAATTTGACTCTCAAAAGTGGGTTTAGGGGTTAAGTTAGGTCTCTGGATAAAAAAATGAGCATCCCCATGACCCAATTGGATCCTTAGGTCCAATTTTATGACCTTTTGAAATATTACAATTAAAATACACCTTATCGATGATTTTATTAAAAAACTAAAAATAAAAAAATCCTAGGGGGGACTTATCGGATGTTCACGAAACTTTGGACATATGACTAGCATGGTATAATACATAGACCCTAGGCTTTAATAACCTTTATGAGAAAAAAATTACCAAACTCACCATCCCGACTTTGGAGGATTTTGAGTGAAAAACTTAAAAATTATGTCGCTTAAAACAACGTCATATAATTAACAAGGGAAAAAACACTCAAGGATGATGACCTTGATGACCAAGTCTAAGAAGGCCAAGCCTTCTACATAAAAGAACCTCATGCTATGTCGCTTATTACAATTCCCTTGAAAGGGTGTGAACATCCAAAAGAGGCCACAACTGGCCCTGATGAAACCACGAAACTTCCGAGCATCGAGTAAGAACAAATGATTTGTTCCGATCCTTGGTGGCTCACTTGAAAAACCCCCTAAGTGCAACTTAGTGGATTAATAGAGAACATGATGATGGATGAACCCACAGTCACGACCAATAGTAAAAGAGGTCATGGTTCAGAGAGGAAGGATCACCACAGTCCACAACTCATCAAAGAAGAGTCACCACCAATTATGACTTAGGCTAGATAGCAAATAACAGTCCTCAACACAAATCTGGAAGCCCAAAAGAAGACACCAAAACCCTAGCAACAATAAAACCATCCTTGACACCGAACCCAGGTAAATCAGTGTCTTGATGGATAATCATAATGAAGGATAGAACTTGCTTTTATAACTTGGAAGGAGATCTAGGAGGGTCCTTCTTCAACCCTAGCTTTTAGGGTGTAATAAAACATAAGCGTACAATTAGGTTGACTTAGAATAGTTACCAAAAGGCCAATGGTAAAAATAAAAACCATAAAACAAAATGGTCCAATGGTCTTACAAAATAAGACCATAAAATTAATTTGACCAATGATCCTAAAAATAAAAACATAAAATTAAGTTGACTTAGGATAGGGTAGCAATGGTCCAAAAATAAAAACTATAAAGTACCAATGTTCCAAAAATAAAAACCATAAGATAAAAGTCATGATGCCAAAGGTACACATGTAAAAGGATGTTAGGACCAAGTAAAAGATAAAGGACCAAAAGTCAACCAAAGGGGGTCACAATAAGAAGGTAAGACAACCCTCATACCCACAAGATCAAGGTGTACCATAAAGGTGGACAATCAAAACCCCTTTTACCCAAAGGACCAACAAGACCAAGGACTTTAAGCTTTTCTCTCTCAAGGTATATTGCCACATGTATTTTTATCATCATTGTGTAAAGAGGACATCCAAACTGGATGATGTGATCCTCAGGTCCTTAATACTGCTCCTAAGGGTTAGTTGCTAGTGACATCATCAAGGGGTGGCCAGTCCCTTGAGAAACAACCTAGCAATAACGGATTAGGTGAGAGGACATCACACATCATCATCTTGGTCAACTTGACCAAGATTCACTTGGTTAACTGAACAGGAATGCTCTTGCAGGAATTGCTTGGTCCTAGACTAAGAATCAGGTTGGTCCGAGACCAGGAAGTCTCTGTTTCAACCTGCAGAATCTGCTTGGACATCGTGTCCAAGAAACTGTCTGGTCCCAGACCAGAACACCCTAGGGACATATAGGGGCCCTAACCATATGTTAGGTATGTTGCCATGACATCAACCTAAGTCACCTGGTTCGAATTCGTGTTCGAATTCGACAACCTTGAAGTTCGTCAAAAAATCGACATTCAAAATTTTGGTGATAAAATTCGACATTAAATTCGAGAGGTTATAAAATTAAAATATATATGGAGAGGTTATCAAATTAAATTTAATATGTCCATTAACCACATGATAATTATATATGAAACTTTTTAATAAAGTTAATGTCCATTAACCACATTATAATATAATTATATATGAAACTTTTTAATAAAGTTAATGTCCATTAACCACATGATAAAAATGAAACGATATACCAACTATATCATATATGTCCATTAACCACATGATAAAAATGAAACTATATTCTATAGTATATACCAACTGTATCATATATGAAATTTTTTAATAAAATTTAACATGTTTATTAAGCATAGTATAAAAATGAATCTATACCGTGAAAATTAAGAGTATACATATTTTCAGAGTGTTCTTCATTAAACATTGCATTGCGTATTAATTGCATTCAGCTGTATGTAATACGATTCACTGACGGTATGGTTCATGACTCATTTGGTTCGAAATTCTATTCCAGTGAAGCAATAGTGGAGGGCGAGGGTGAGGCGCACATAACACGATTCACAACTGACGATATGGGTCACGACTCATTTGGTTCGAAATTCTATTCCAGTGAAGCAATAGTGGAGGGCGAGGGTGAGGCGCACATAACAAGATATAGTCGAAAATCGAGTTCGAGTCTGTACAATGGATGCGGAGAGCAATGCCAATGACTAAGTAGACTCGTAGAGTAGAGGTGGCATCCAATGATGGCAATGGCAGGTGATATGAGCCAGGGATCCCCGTTTTCTAGTTTTCCAACGAATTTTGCTGGCGAATTTCATGATTAAATTCGGCATTCCTTGAAATTCGTCGAAATTCGAATTTTATCCTTGAAAAGCGCCGAATCCGGTGACTTAGACATCAACCCAATGTTACCCCAAGTTTCCGGGACACAGGAGTGTGGGGTCGGGGAAACACACATTGGGGACATGTGGAGACCACCCCCAAATTTTAGGGAAATTCATGGGGGGCGGGGGGACGTCGAGGTCATAAAAATTATAAAAAATATAATATTATTATAAATCTCGACAATAACAATTTATCTTGTACAAATATAGTTTAAGCTGCTCCTTGTAAATACAGTCTAATTCTTCAACGATTCAACACACTTCAACATTGTGAAAAATCCATGGCATAGATGTTGTAATGGGGAAGTGTGACCAAAGGACCCTATTTCTTCATGATTCTAGAGGGCATCACATTATTGAGGATTTCAAGTCCAACATACAAATATGCAAGAGTGAACTATTAATCCTATATTGGGATCCTATTCATCAATACCACCTTGTGCTGGCCTCCTCTAGGGTTTTAGCCCTTGCCTCTACTTTGGATCTCGAAGTTGATCCTTGAAGGACATTACTCAACACCCTACAATTTTGAGGAAACTTCCTAAACCAAGCATTAAAATAAGGTAAAATTAGAAAAAAAATTCATGCTTAATAAGTGATTTTGCTTGACTAAAGGGTACATTTTAATTAAGGTCATGGTAGAGGATTTTAACAATCAATACCACCAACATCAAGGTATATAGAGAGGTTGATGTGCTTGATTAAATAACAATCCCCTAACCTCATACATGATAAAATCGAGTGGAAACGTTGCAATCCTGAAATCCTGAAAATTGTTAAGTCTGTTGAATTTTCAATGGGATCTAAAATTCTACTTTTTGCGTATGAACTTTGATGAGGTTGGAACCACTCTCAAACATCCCGAAACAATTAATGGTAATGTTAAAAATTTAAGTAAAATGATAGAAAATGAAAGATAAGGAAAATACCACTTTTACTTTGGAACATTGCATCAACCTGGTTGGTCCTAGACCAAGAACCCCAGGAGACCACTGGGGGCCCTAGGGTACCTTCTAGAGTCTTACTCTATCCTAGTTAACTGACTAGGGTACCATCCTCTTTAAGAATGGGTCTCTCAACTGCAAACATCTTGGTAATTGGCCAAGTGCCTCCATTCATAAAGAATGGCTCTCAGCCCCAGGTTGAGCTTCAGTCCCAGACTGAATTATGTTGATAAACTCTTGGTAACTGACTAGGTGCCTCCATTCTCTCATAGAATGGCTCTCGATGCTGCTCTATCTTTAACATTATTATAGAAAGGATCCCATTTCAAAATTTTTAGATTTTACAAATGTGCTTATGAGATAATTTTTTTATAACCAAAGTAAAAAGGAGTAACTTTTCTAATACATTTTCCCATATATATATATATATATATATATAAGCACCTCCTACCAATTATTTCTTGATAGTCTTGAAGAGTGACCTGGAAAATGAATGACACTTCAATAGTCTTTGTTGGAAGGCAATTTCTTTTTTGAGTGACCATGGGCGATGTATCGCCTAACAACCATTTGGCTCCATATCCAAAAAAGGGACTCATTAAAATGTACTTGGTTTGTTTTCTCAAGATAATGGATATGAATACATTTGGTTACCAACGGAGTTGAGTGGCGACTTCAAAGTTCACTTCCATGATAAGCGTTTAGCGTCGAATGATGTTAAGGGTCGGGTGTCCATTGCACACTATGATCGCCTCACCCTTTTGATAAACAATGCATCAAAATAATAATGCAAAGGTCGTGGATCTAGGAGTTGTTTTGATGAACCAAGAGTTTCAACATCGCAAAATCAAGAGGAAAAGACCGTTCGCCGATATACATTATCATATGACTATTAATCATTGTAAAGACGCAGTGTGGAACGACACCCATGTTCCAACCCAAAATTTATTTGTTTGCGTGTGTTTAGTCTCAAAAGACAGTTGTGGATTTTTTAACGTGGATATTGAGTGCTAGGAGAGGTTATGCATGTACATGTTGTTCCTTTGTTGCGGGAGGCTTCTTATGAGGTGCATTTGTCGTGCACAAGAAGCGACCATGCATTAATCGATGACGTTATTTAGACGACACATCCCGCCAATCTTTCAAGGAGCTATCATTGCCATTGGTGGTAAGGTATCCACTTGTTGAATAAAACCACGCAATAGTGAATAGCAAAAAAACACACCACAAAACAATGAAGAACAATGCCACATTGGCAGTTGGTAGTGATAGGTTGGGGCTTGACAAATTCTCTATCAATTAAAACAGGCAACGATTCTCTAGTAAATAAAAGGCAACGTAGCCTAAATCGACGAGAATTTCTCATGCTACATGCGAGATTCTCTCGAGCACAACATCGTAGCAGTACGCACAGGGGAATCCTACTTAGCGAGAAAGACAGGTGAGTAATGACAGTATCAAGAGGCATATACATAGGCATCGGTAAGGTACCGTTTTCCTTGTACCTATGGTTAGACAACTCAACCAAAGAATCATTCAAGCTATGTAAAAGTAAAAAATCAATGAAGTGCACAACGAGATGTGCCACCAACTCGCGTCAAGAAAGTCTCAGCATGCCTACGCCCTCGACCCATTCATGACAATAGCTGCAGGCTCACCAATGGCGGTCAAACCAAATCTTTTTTGTATGCTAAGGTCGAGCAACTGATTCATTGAATAAACTCGAACCTACACCTTCACGCATTCTTTTGTGTATCTCATTGAGGTTTTACTCATGAGCCATCCCAACTTCGCACACTATTACTCCATCTATGTTCGTCCACTGTGTTGCAAGATATGCGCTCTGCGGGAAGGTATATTGATATGCATGGGAAAACTAGAATCGAACAGCTGGAGTCGTGGTCGCTAAGTGGCAAATTCAATGAGGACATAGTGAATATAATGCTCATAAGGTCGGTAGGAGACAAATGAGTAGTAAGTTGGTGGATGCTGGAATGGGTGTTATAGGGACTGAAGTTAAGGTTTCTTGTTGCTGCATGTTATCACGTTGTTAACCAAGAAGATTTAGGTGGAAAAGAAACCCTGAAGTTTGCTAATGTTTAGATGATTGCTCGCTCACCATGAAATTGTAGGATGAAATTAATGAGACCGCCTCCTTGGATGCCTTTTTTGTAGAGTTTGCAATTCGCTATATAGATTTTTGAGCCTCTGTGCAAGCCTTGGTTGCGTTAAATTGTCTTCTAAAACAGAGCTGATCCACCCCAACTATTTATTCAAGCTGTTCGGCATCTCATATTAAAGGAGAACTTTGCACCAAACGATGCTTTCTTGCACGACAATGGTGGGCACCGTCAAGATATAACTAGACCAAACACAGGTGGAAGATTTTTCTTAGCATAGGAAGAGATGGTTATATCAGAGGCTCAACTAATGTCTGATTACGAATCCATGCTCTTATGTTCGGTTCATTTATCTTTGAGAAAGGATAGTCCTGTTGATGCTTTATGTGTTCTAAAAAGGGGCACAAGAACATGTTGTACAAACCTTGACAACAAAGAATTCATAAGAAATTTGCATTATTGAAACCACTCACCTTTTCTGCATATGCACCCAATACACGGATAAAAACCCCATATTGAACCTACGCAAGCTATTATCGTGAAATAAAAAATATCCTAGTATAGGCACGCATAGTGGATTTTGTATGTTGATGCTTTATGTGTTCTAAAAAGGGGCACAAGAACATGTTGTACTTGCATGTTTCCTTGCCACATTCCTCAGCTTTTTATTGTAATCCTCTAGAGTATCCTACCTTAAGATTAGGTGCTATCTATCTTTCGTCTTTACATTTGTAGCATTTGACATGATGGTTTCAATTTATATCTTCTTGTACTATTCTTGCATCCATTCTATCTCCTACCAAACCTTGACAACAAAGAATTCATAAGAATTTTGCATTATTGAAACCGCTCACCTTTTCTGCATATGCACCCAATACATGGATGAAAACCCCATATTGAACTTGGCGCAAGCTATTATCGCGAAATAAAAAATATCATAGTATAGGCGCATAGAGTGGATTTTGTATGTTGGCTGAAAGTTGTTTGTGAAACCGACAACAGTTTAAACCCAAGTTACCAGGAACGTCTAGGACCAGGGGGGATACGTCTTTCCCCGTTTCAGAAACTGAAACGTAGGGTATACGGCTTGGGAACGACCTTGCAACATTCCCAAAATGTATCCAAAAAACGGAAATGTTTCCAAGCCGTTTCTAGAAATGTTTCCAAGGCGTATCCAAAAAACAGAAATGTTACCGGCTAAGTTACCTGACACGTCCATACTGGCCCACGTGTCCGTATCCGCGGTGTCCACGTGAAGACACGCTACGGTACGTGTCCGACACGTGGTCAAAACG
>LPNX011156401.1:637286-723670 GCA_001517045.1 Pseudotsuga menziesii
CCGGGTGTTTCTTGAAATGTTTCCAATTTGTTTCTAACCGTTTTCCAAATTCTTGATTTTTCGAAACGTTTCAACTGCTACAGGGCAAGTTTCTAGCTAGAAATAGTGATTTTTTAACATGCAAAAAAAACAAACAAATAAATAACCCTAAAGGAAAATTATAAAATCCTACCCCTTAATTGAGCCTTAAAACTTATTATAAAGCCTAAAATCTTATAAATCAAGATCTAAACCCTAAACTTAAATTGACAAATGGTAATTTGAATTTTTATGTCTTGTGGTTTTTTTCTCGTATTTTTCCAAAAATGATAGTGGCTTACTTTTAGTACAAAAAAACCACTAATCTATGGACATTTAATGCATCAAATGCCTTCCCTCTTGAGTTTCCCTCGACTAGCTTGCTTCTTCGGGATTTAATTACATAGCCTCTTAATTTGGGAGGTAATTGGAAGCAGTGCTATATTTGGCGTGACTTAATCACATAACCTCGTGAGTTCTTCAATTTCTAGCATGTATTTACCCTTGCTGTTTTATTTCCATTTTGGATTTTAGTAAATGTTTCATTTATGTCAAAATTTTGGCATTTATATGAATGCATGTGATTAGTGTGCCTTCATGAGAATTGAGTTGGCTATTGGAATGTAATATTCTAAAGAGAACATGATAGTGTGAAAGTTTAGGTGTTGTTTGTAAGGACGGTGTATAAGGTTCACTTTGATTGATGAAGTTGTTGCGACGTTTATTGTTGGGGGGTGTGGGACCTGGATCCCCTCCATCCCCTTTCGATAATTCTGCCGCATCCTTCAAAACTATGGTAGAGGCCGGCCTAAGAAGGCAAAAAGTACCAACTCAAACCTTAGTTAGATGAATTGAAGGAACTCCTAAATTAATATTTGAATCAAGGCACCTATTTCTAAAGCCTTGCTTTATTTTAAAAATGCCTTAATTTGCAAGCTTAACAGAGTTTGGAAAAGTGTTTTTTTTTACAAATGGTTGAATCAGAATTGGATCCCTATAGTCTTAGAGACTCTTAAATATTCTATTGCATGGATGGTTTCTTTTTTTTCTTATTTGAGAAGGAAGACATAAACAAGGTTTTTTGAGGAGACCAATGGTTTCTAGGGACACATGGGTTGTACTTGAACAAATGGTCCTTGAATTTTGATCCTATGGAGGAGATCCCCACCACTATCATGGTCTAGTTCAAGTTTCCTTTCCTCCCTCTCATATCATGAGACAAAGTCACCATGGAAGAAATAGGAAATATGTTGGGAAAATTCATAGACAAATTTGGATGTGACAAATGGTTTTTGCGAATTTGTGTCAAAGCTGATGTTGAAAAGGCTTCTAGAATTTCTAGAATTCCAGATCATGATTAGAGTCATCTCTAGAAATTTGAATATGAGCAAGCTCCATTAAGTGTAATAAGTGTCACGCTTATAGATTGTGTGCTAAAAACCCTTCAAAAGACAAGAACAAGGAAAACAAGGAAAAAGGTCCTCTAACCAAGAAGACAAACTAGAATAGCCAACAACAAGGTACCTTAAAACCACCTCCAAAGACAATTACAATGAACACATTTAAAGTTCTTGAAACCGATGTAAAGGAGAAAGGAAATGCAACTTATGAGTCACCAATGGAATTCAAATATCAACATAAGAGGAAAACATTGAAAATCCCCCAACCTTTGAAAACCAAATCAATACCTCAAGGAAACATTGAGGCACTCCCCCTCAACCTTGTAATCTCCCTTGCTAAAAGCTCTAAAAAATAGTTTGAAACTATGGTTCCCATGTGAAAGTTTTATACCTAGTCAATTGATTAAGTGGATGAGCAATACAAGAGAAGCGATAGATGAACTCACAATAGAAGTTCATACTTCCCTAAAATCTCTTCAAGTTTGAAACTGAAGTAGGAGTGGGCCAATCTTTTAGAACTTTGACTTTATATGGATCAACATGAACTCTATGTTGGTGTATAATGACAAACCCAAGTTACTTAATATAAGTTCGACGAAAGAAGGATTTCTTCATCTTAGCTTGTAACTTGTTTTGATAGGGATCTTACGTTTTGCTAACAATGATGTGATTTTGCTTGTAGTTCTATGAGGTTGATTCGGTTGGGAAAAGCCATGAACAAACTCAATAGAATGTTGTCTTTCCATCATGGGTTGGGGTCCCTTAGATAAGACAAATAAGATGAGATAATTTTATGAACGCCCAATAAGTGACCACAAAGTTGGTCAATGGGATTAAAAAGTACAACCATTGTGAGTAAATAGTGGGAGTGTGAAAGCAACTCCTACACTACCAATGTTATCAGGATTAGCCAGTCTAGACTGGAACTGGCTTGTCCATGCTAGTTAAGACCCTTTAGCTCTTGAATTGGTGGCTAAATTGGATCGAAGTACTGAATTAGTTGGTTCACAACTGGTTCAAATTGGTTCACACTTGCTTTAGATCGGTGAAAATAGATGAAGTGCCGTGGCAAAGCTAGTGAAAAAAAGGGAAAAATCAAAAGAAAACCCCCTCCCCCCTTTCTCCAAAACCCTAAAATGAGCAAACTTTACATATTTGGTGTCTAGTCATTTGGATTTACTTTCATGTACATGAATGAATATATATATATATATATATAGAGAGAGAGAGAGAGAGAGAGAGAGAGAGAGGGTCAAACTAGTGTAAAATTGGAACCGCTTTGTGAGTTGATTAGTGATCTAGCGTAAACATTAGTGAGTTTGACCCTCTATAGATTTTTGTTTCATTTTTATTCACTTTGATCAATATAAACACAATAAGTAGTGCAAATAGAAAGCTAAGATCAAAACCATGTCAAGCATACTATGTTGATCTCAAGGCATGCTAGGGTGAGAAGTATAGTGGGGAGAGAGACGAAGGATGGATCTCAATCTAATCCTTGGCCATTGTGAGGGGCCAATGCATTACATGATGATTTCGATCAACGAATATTTAGGACCTCTGGACTTGGTTGTGAAATTCTCATGGGAGCCCTATGTTGATGAGGTCCATTACTCCTAATGTTCAAGGTTGAGGGGAAGAATCTCTGAATGGAAAATTGGCTACTTTGGTGGACCTAAAGGGCAATACTGTGTGTAGAGTTAATCTGACCCAAGGACCTCCTATTGCTGGTTCGTTTGGTGGTTGGGTGGGATTTAGAGCTCCTTAAAGTCTCATGGAGGTTGATCAAAGCATTGGGGTGAGGGGGGAACGAAGAAGTTCGAGGCCGCACTGATCTAGTATTTGAAGTGATTTAATTCTTGGCATGCCATTTGGTTCTATTGATGAATGTGACAACAAGGAAGATGGAAGTGGTCCTCTTGAAGGACTTTGGTCGAGGAGAATTGCCTAAGATCCTCCATCTATGCCCTAAAACCTATTACATGAAAAGGGTTAGAGATCTTTGGTCTAGATAGTAGAAGAAGGTGGGGAGGGATGTATTTCCTGTAGCTATCCTGCCTAATCACCTAGTTCAAGTCTTGTTTAGAGGGTAAGAGGTGGTGGCTTATCCATCCTTCAAAGGGGAAAGTTGATTGATAGAAATGGCCATTGATTGAAGCAACTAGGAATCTTTTGAAAACTAGCAACAATCACTTCTAGGGGGGACTATGGATGCAATATCCTCTGAGGAGCGTAAAGCCAAGTAGGGGTGCCCATCTCCACTGAATGTAGAGTCTCCTTGGGTTCAAACTCTGTGAAGGAAGGAGATGAATTTGAAGATGACCTTGAGGTGCAAAGGATGAGCCTCAAAGTCCTTCTGGGTGATGGATTAGGAAATTATCTGTTTGCAACATGTTATGTCTTGACTCTTGAGGTATTTATAGTATTCTAGACAGGTCTACTAGAGAAAGGGGTTTTAAAATTTTGATGTAAAGGCCAAGTTGAAGTTCCTATTTTGGTTTTGGGGGTTAAATACCCTGGATTAGGTCATGGCAGGTCTCCTTGGTTTTGCCTCTATGAGCGCTGGCTTAGTGGCACTGCTGACTGCCTCATGGATGGGCTATATGCCTAGGGGTTGGTGTTTGGGGATTCTAGAGGTAGATCCATTGGGAGACATGGCCTGAAGATGATTATCTTTTGTAAAGGGTTGTCACACCCTAGTTAGCACACTTTACACACTCACTTGGACCTATTTATTAGCACAAAACCCCTTCTCTTGGTATGAAGACCCCATGACGTCATCCATGAGGATGAGAGCCTACATTCGTAAAAAGGAGGACGTTGAGGGACAAGATTTGTTGGGGCATGAGATCCTCCTTTTGGCTCACTTGTGCACTTAATTATGCCATTTTGCATATTTTATTCTTATTTATGTCTTGATAGGGTTTAGTCCCTAATTTGTGGGTGTACAAGCGCTAAAATATCCTATTTTATCATTATCTTGCAGGCTCAATTTTAAATTAAGTTGAGAGTTTAAATAGAGCAACGTCATTCATTGTAAAACATAAGGACAAGGGTTCAAATTATGAGATCTTTCATCTTTTTTCTTGGTTTATGCGCTTTTGAGCTAATGTGCACTTTTCTTGGATGATTTCTTTCTTGCTTGGAGGATGAATGTGTGATGATCTAGGGTTTTCTTTGTACTCTTGCTAAGTGGATGCTAAGAATTGTTGAAATAGCTCATGCTCAAGGATGACCTAAGGTAACCCTTGCTCATTTCTTGATTGTTGTTGGCATATTCTTCTTAAGGTAGGTCTAACGTTGCCCTTAAGGTGCTTTGGACTGAAATTAGTGGTTTATGCTAGCATTTTGTCTGCTTGTTTGAGGAGACCTTTCTTTACAGGAGCTCTCCATTGTCATATTGGGCCGTGGACTTCCAAATTTTCCCTAGTTAGAGCTTTGCTACCTAACCCTAAAGGTTGCTAGCTTATGCCCTAGCTGCAAGTATAGAAAACCATCTTATGTATAGCTACCTAACCCTAAAGGTTGCTGGCTTATGCCCTAGCTATACGTATATAAAACCATCTTGTGTAGAGGGACTATGAACTTGATTTCTCATAGCCCTAGGGTTAGAGATAAGATTCTAAATACCCTACCTTCACTCTCTTTTCAAATTCATGCATCTTTAAGTTTTTTTGTATTTTTATTTTATGTAAAATTAGGATTTTAGCCATGAAAAAACCCTAAAAATTCAAATAATTTAAAACTCAGAAAATTGCAAATCTGATCCATCCAAAGGGTGTGCCCTAGTGGATTTATCCACTAATCCTTGAGGGCGTCTAAGTCTGTGGCTTTGGGGTAAGTGCAACTGCCCAAATCTGAATTTCTGGTGACTGTCAAACGAATTTTAGCAGACCCTTGCTTGCAGATCGGACTGGTTTTTTTAATCTGCCCTGTTCATATTTCAATCCTCCTCCCAGGGCCGAATTTCTCTGTCGATTTTGGAGCACTTTTAAGTGCCGATACTCACTGTTACAAGTGGCAGAGATTAATTTACAGTGGCTGTTTCATCTCTGCACTTCTATTCACAATACATGAAAATTGGAACTGTCTTGTTTTCAGATTTATCCCAAAACACTAAATATTTTGCTGATGGTAATCTACAGGGATAAACTAACTCTTCATATGATATCTGTGTCTTCATCATCAATTTTTTGAGTCTTTACAAGGCACTGATCTCTGCCATAAGGTTTGTGAAAGATATTTGCAGATATTCTTTTTCCAATTAGGGCCGCTCCCCTAGGTTTAGGAGTTGCACGAATCAGTTTATGGAGTTAGACCGAGGTGACATTGGGTCTTGCCTCCTTGTGCATGCATACCGTCACTAGCAATAGGCCATATAAAGGATGTTGTGAAGGAACTGCTAGTTT
Source organism: Pseudotsuga menziesii (assembly GCA_001517045.1). NCBI lineage: Eukaryota > Viridiplantae > Streptophyta > Pinopsida > Pinales > Pinaceae > Pseudotsuga > Pseudotsuga menziesii. Next base: position 643,114 of record LPNX011156401.1, read on the forward strand.
GAACGGTAACACAACAGATGATGTGTTGTAACAGAAGCTTATGGACTCTCTTTGTCTTGTCCTCGTCGGCTAAAGTAGGCTAGTTGCGCGTACCTTGGAGCCAGAGGGGATAGTGGGTTTGATGATCATGTCTAAGAAGTGCATCTTAGACGGGATATCATGAAGTGATGCTAGATACACTGTTGTTTGAGCTGGACTGGGGAACCATATGTTTAAGCATCTAGAAGAGACTACATAGTAGGATGAGACAAGTTCTTCAAATATATTCTTTGACTTGTTGACAAAAAGAAATTCAGCCAACAGGCTAAGCCGCAAGATTCGCCGAATTTGAACCTTGAGGTTCGAAATTTGGCGAATCCCAAACAAACAAAAAAAATTCGTTCAGATTCGGCGCATCTCATGGGCGAATTTCAAAGATGAATTCAAACCTCAACAAAACTCTATCAAAATCGAATCTAAAATGATTTTTAAGAACGAATTTAATTGAAATTCGCCTAGGGTTCGCACCTTCGCAGTCAATTTTGTTGCCCTAGTCTACCCCCACGCATGCGTGTTTCCTTTGCTCATTCAAACTCTGCCCTCACTGACTCATTCTCGTTGATCTCTGTGGCTCTGTCCAAGCATTTTACCTTAAATCTATCGCACTCTCGTGATCTATATTCTATCCGGCTTGATTATCAGTTAATTTGAGCCACGAGAGTGGACACCGTGTATGTCTGCAGTTGCACTGTCGGCCTCAATCTCTGTCATGTACTCACGAGATTCATGATTCAGGGCCACCGTTAGTCTGCAGTTGCAAACTTGCACAGTCGGTCGCTCGACCAATCATCTCTCAGGCTCAGTGACAGCCTCTCGAACCAAGGAACTAACTCGTGATTTGCATGTTAACACAACAAGAAACCCTCGAAGTGACGAAGAGAAGAATCCCACCACCAGTGACTTGTGACCATTGACCGCAATGTAGTTTGACACTTTGGCTCTGCCGCTCCGAAGCTAGAACCAACCTCAACTAATGTTTAAAACTTAAATTCTGTTTATGCTTTGAAATTTAAAAAATACGTTTTAGCTTCAACTGATGTTTAAACATTGATTTTTTTTATGTTTTAAATTATGTAAAATGCATTATGAACATTCTCTTCCTTTCCAAAGTTAAAAAAAATAGGTTTTGCTAGATTCTAGAATTCATTGTTTATTCATTATTGATGATGGTTTTTAATCATATAAATTTTATTATTTTAAATATATTTCATTTTAAATTATATATATATATATATTATCTATATATATATATTTGAATCTAAAGCCTAATCTCAATCGAACCTCAACGAAAAATTCGAATTCGCACCGAAATTTATTTTAAATTATATATATATATATATATATATATATATATATATTCAAATATAAAGCCCAATCTCGATCGAACCTCAATGGAAAATTCGAATTTGAACTGAATCAAAATATCGCTGAACTCAAANAACCATGTGACTTAGCCAACAGGATCTTCCTTCTGGTAAAATTTCAGGCCTAATGAAGGGGGATGACTCTGTTGATAGAAAAACTGTAGATGAGAAAATAATCTCAGAAGGAAAACCAAAGACGAAGAGTTGGAAGGAGAATTCTGGATGGGAGGAATCACAAGTAACCAGATCTACAGAATTCCAAAGCCCTAATTGAAGGTTTTGATACCAACTAATGTGTGCTCACAGCTGAAACATGGAGATGAACACTTGAAAACAAGACAGGATGACACAAGCAAATTAGAGATAAGCTAAGTCACATGACACGAGGACACGAAAATACGAGTATTCGACACGAGACACGACGACCCCAGAAATAGGACACGGGGGACACGTTTTATATATATATTAAAAAATTATATATATATTAAAAAATACATAAAGATCTACATTTTTTAAAAACTAGAAGTATATACAATGTACATCAATCATAATATCATTCAATTGAAATTTGACAATGATGAATCACTAATAAAATTATCAATGAATCATGAACTTTGAACCATAAATTGCATATTTGATATTTCTCAATAAACCACAAAAATCAAAATGTATTTCGAGAGAATGCCACCGACAAATACAAAATAAAGTAGATACTACTTACTACTTAGTACTAAGTCTAGTATTTACTGTCCAACTAGATACAAAATGAAAATACTAAATAGCCACAGGTAAGAATATAATAGCTCATCAATGGTACTAGCCATTGTCAATCGTCTTCCTGCTCCTCCATGTCAAAATTAACATTACTGTCATAGCTCTTTCCTCTATCCTCTTCCTCCTTTATACCCTTTTTGACAGGACACATGTCCAGAAATCAGGACACGTTTTTGGCAAGTGTCTGGCACGTGTTGGAAAGTGTCCAGATTTCGGGACACGAAAATTATGGTGTCGAACACGTATTAGGGCAAGTGTCGTGTCCGACACGTGGAATACGGGACACGGGCCCTATTTGGAAGTGTCCTGTTACTTAGGAGATAAGTGTTACAATGTGCACACTATATTTAATTATATGTATATATTATAAAGTACAGTGGGTAGCTTTTCTAAGCAGAGTTCCTCCTTAAGAGGAAAAAATTGGATTAGAAAAAAGCTATCTCATCCACGAAGGGGAAACCTTGGATAAGAAGAAAAAGCTAAAAAAGGAGTAATAGAGGATAGAAAAGCTACGAGAAGAAACTAAAATAGGTTATGATAAGATAAGATAAGATACAATATTTACATCCACTTTTTTTAATTTAATATTATGAATTTTCATCATTATTAGAATCTGAAATTTCTGAAGTACTATGGTTATTTAACAAGGAAGCTATTTTGAATTTGCTCAATGAGATTCTAGATTTCTATTGTAGTATACACAGAGAAGATGATTTAATTGTTTTGATGCACAATTTTCTCATAATCTGTTTTCTTTGCTTGTAAGTTGTATTTCCCCAGCTGTCTTTGCAACTTGCTCTCAAAAATAAATCTGGCATTAAGACTATGATGGGCAGAATATACCAAGCATTGCAATATATGGTTTTGATATGCTGGCAATGTAAGTTACTCATCAATTCCATCCATAATTAAAGCAGGAACAGATGATGATATACCCCCACCTCATGTGAATCGAGAACCAAGAGGAGGGGGTCAAGTTGGTCGAAATAGGAGAGCTTCTGTTGGAGCGCTCTTGTATGAGAGAGCCGAGTTCGATATGGAATCTCTGATTCACCGGTTGGAACAAGAGGCATACAGTGCTGTTCTGCGGGCTTTCATTGGACAATCTGATACATTTTCTTGGGTATTGATCTGCCTACTTGTTCTGAGCTCTTTTCTCTTGTTATTATATAAAAATGTTAAAATCTCTGACAATTTGGGGCTTATTCTTATTCTTAACCTTGAGCTATTTTGCTTGCAAAATATTTGTTTTTTACCCTGCTATTGTAGAAAATTTCATTTTTTGTTTTCTTATGGTCAAGGAAAATTTTCTTTGCAGTCTGTTTAAGGCCCTTTCTGTTTGCATTGGGTATCTGAGGAGAAATTGTCCTTAAATACTAAGGTTATTTTCAATTTTTGTGTTTTTTGTTTTGAATGACTTATCAGGATAAAGAGGGACTGATTACTGAATTGAGGAAAGAACTTAGAGTTTCAGATATGGACCACAGGGAACTCCTTGGAAAAGTTAATGCAGATGATGTACTGAGACATATAAGGTTTGATCTCTCCTTATTTTAAATTGACACAATTTTTCCCTTCCTAGTTTACTGAAATATTGAAATCTAGAAAAGATAGTGCGAAGTTCTCTTCCTATGCCTAGATATTACTTTTTTAATCGCAAAATACATATCTCAGGGAAACCCATTGAGCACTTCTCTTCATTTCGAGGATGGTACCCAAGGCAAACCAGATTCTTCAGGGCTCAAGGCCTATACAACAATACACTCATGAAGATCTCAACATGTCACTTGTGGGAATTGATTCTGGGTGGGGAGGATAACACTCCTTTCTCTCAGCTGCCCGGGCTAGACCCAATTGACTTGCCTAGACATTACTTGATAAGGACGAATAAGGAATGTGATATTTTTTGTCTTAGCTAATAATCTGTGGGATTTCTAGTTCTACACTTCATTTCTTTTTTGCTGCAAGTAAAAGAATTACGTTACTACCATGTATTGAATCTGTCATCAAGTAAATGTGATTTCAACATGACCCAGGCCTGATATCTTAAACCAATAGGTCCTCTCACATGAACTACATAAGCTTTGTTAAACATAGAAAAACTTGTACATGTTCTGGTTTGCAGAAACATACCAATGTCAGGATTGGCATCATAAATTGTACTCTCTACAATGTGTAAGCCTGGGAAGAGATAACCAGTAGAAGCAACTAGACTGATTCATGTTCTGTGACAAAGTTACAAGATTGAAGAATCTTCTGTTGTACATTTAGCCGCCTTACGATGTCTTCCCAGCTTGATCATCGAGTGCATTATATTTTGCTGAGGATTCAACATGTCGCCATGATTAATAAGCTCCAAGAGTTTTTCTTTGTTGTCTTGTGACACATGTCCACCCTGCATGTACCACTTGAGCTCTAGTAGGGGCATTTGCACTCATTTTTGCAAATCTATTTGCTACTTTTTGAGCATATGGCACGATGTTGATGGTAGATACTCTCAAGAATAGCAAAGCAGTTTTTTAATTGTCTGATTTCTTGAATCACAAGTATAACATCAATTTCCTGTTATAATCAGATTGCTCATCACTCATTAGCAGGCTTTATAACCTCATTAATTTCTAATTTTGAGTCAGTTTCCTAAATCAGATCTTGTACTTGTAGATTTTTAGCTATCTTGAGATCTAAGTTGCCTCAGAAAATTTATTAGAAGTTTCTCCTATATTAATGCATAAATACAAATTAGATCTCCCTAGGCATTTCACAATAAATCCCCAATTGCAGCTTTCCTGATTTACCTTTGGAAGCCACATTAAACTGAAGCTTTAAAATGGAAAAGAAGGAGGAGTTCAACCAACTTGGCTAATGAAATGTGGATTAAAGAATGATGCCGAGTTGTTAAATTATCCATTATTAATTCCCCATGCCTGGAGTTTACTTGCATCCTCTGACTATTACGTCCTTTTCTTTCCATTCTTCAGCTTCAATTGTTTCTTTAATATTCCTTATATTTTCATCATAGGCATGTTTGTTAAGTAGTAAGGTTTTGGAAACTTATTTGATTCCTCTTTCTCTGGTTCCAACACCCCCATGGTTTTCAAGCCATTACTTGTGTTGTAATTTAGTCATGGTGGGTACCTTGCCACCTATCAAGGTATGGTCTTTTAAGATCATTCCTTGGTTGTTGGTTAAGGATCCATTCAATAAGTGAGAGCTCTTGCCCTGGCTAACCACAGATTCCCAAAAATGAAGCCAGGAACAGGTTCCTCCACCTTTACAATCTCATATTTATAATTCACTTGTGGCCAGTTACCTATAAGATCTGAAATATTATTAAACCGACCTCTCTGTCTCAGTAAAATTTCTGCCATATCCCAACCAAAATTGATTACCAGACAATGTATCAATATATGATCAGAAAATTTTCTGAAGATCTTCCCATGTCAGAATATTGTTTGTACAGCTACCCACAGGATAGCTTTGATCTTTGTCCATAACCCTGATTCCCCAATACTTTTCCATACCTTTGATTGTCTCGACTGAGCATTATTGGTTGTAATAAAATTATAAGCTGGCTGACTGTATATTGTCCTTGTGTCAGAATTCTCCATCTTAATGGTTGTAATAAATTATAAGCCTGCTAACTGTATATTGCCCTTGTGTTGGAGTATTCCATCTTAATTTATCCTACCCGTGTTTATGGGACATCTCCTGTGCTGCCGGTTCTGTCCATAAGAAATATTTAGGCTTAATGTCAATGGTAATTTCATGAGGCCAATTTGAGGGATGCTTCTGTCTGTTTTGTCTAAATATTTTGCTCCAAACTATCACATAATAATCTTCTATATAACGGGCAACAATTTTCCAACTCTCCCTGTGAAATATTTAATGGCTGCCTCTTATTCTGGAATGATTTTCAAAAGTTATTGCTGGTCCCAAGAGTTGTCCCAAAACAAGGCCATCTTTGCATCACACATCTCCCAAAAGCCGTATTCCTGAAAAAGGTTTAAAGCCTTCTTAGCACCATTGCATATATAGGATCCCGTCGGTAAATTAGTGTATCTAGTTATGTCCTGCCAATTTATCTGAGAAGCATATTTCGCTTTTCACAGCTTAGCGAACAGTATATTCTCTTTTCACAATTTATTAATTTAACATGCAGCATTGTAATTTTTGAGGCAGTTGAAAAGATTCTAGGAACGTTCATTTCAAAAGTTCTAATTGGTAGTTTGAATATGTGTACAGAGAATACCGACAAGGCAGTTCTACTCGACATATTTTTACATCAAATGCTGTACATACTTCCTTCCAGACACGTGCTCTGACAGTTTCAGCATCTTGTAAGAGGCAAAAAACTACACCGGTGACGACCTCTTTACCTCCAAATGTTCTACCACACACTGTACATACTCTGTTAGAAACAGCAGGGAAAGGAGTCCCCGGGGGAGTCAGGGGAAGGAAATCTAAAGTGGTAAGCATTAAAATTGCTGCTATTACTTTTTCACATTTTTATGTACTTTGCAAGTTTACCTTTACCTGGATTCCTTCTCTTAGGTGCATGTCTGATGATTAACACAGATTCTATTTTTACCAATGCAAGAAGAGGGTTAACAGGCAGCCAGATCTCGTTCTTTTTGGCAAGGGGATCAATTTTACATAGTGGATCATTTTGGGGACTTAGAGTCTATAGGGTCAGGAAATGCTGATTCTTTGATAGGATGAATAGAAGGGACAAGACGGGTGGAAGATGGCAAATTATGTGAGATTGTGATTAGAAATTATGAACCTGAACATGTAAGCTAGAGCTCCATAGCCTGTTACCTGTAGAGTGTAGCTCAAGCATATCATTAAATACCTGTTTTATATTATTAGAATCACAAATGTGAAGCTATAAGTTTGAGAGATAGTGATATGGGGGACAGCAGTCATTGTAGAGACCGGGACAACTGAGTTCTTGGACATGCTCAGTGGTACAATCTAGTACAATTGTCAGTGCCTGGCAATCAAAGATCAGGTTGGTTCCTCTCCTGAATTGGAACATGCAAGAGTGCAACCTGAACTATGTTCCATTTCCACCTTTTTGGAATTTGCAGGCCTCCAATCCATAGTTGCTGTCCACGATATAAAATAATAATCATTATTGCTTCTACAGGTCTGCTTAATCTAAATAATTATGTGGAAACCTGTGGTACATGGTTTGGGTTCGAGTTCAGTGAAGATGAAATTCGATTTGAATTCGAATTTGGGATAAGGTTCGGATAAGGTTCTACATTAGGTTTGTCATATGCATATAAAAATTTTAAAATATTAAAAAATAATTTATAACTCCTTAGAGTTTGCACTTTAATTCAATTATGTTAGATCTTTAAACTGAAAGACAGACAAGCACGCAAAGATTTTTCTTAGGGAAAGAAAGGAGAAAACCTCACAACTTTTTCAGAATAGTTCCGTCACTTAGTACAATGTCAAACCAAGATATAATAACCAAAGATAAGATGTCTTCAACAACTTCTTCCTCTTCTTCACCAACGCACTTGTCTTTCTCTCTCTTGAGCGAACTTGCTTGTTTGTTGTGTGTCCAAAATTAGGGAGGGCGCCTCCCTATTTATACTTTACATGTGACTGATCCAAAACCCTAACTGGGCCGATTTCCTAACCTAACAGGGCTGACTTCCCTCTTGGGAGACTCGAAATACATTTAACAATATTTCTTTTGAGGACTATTGCCCGACTTACAACAGAGGTTTTACCTCGATATTCTAGCATGACCAAATACAATAATAGCATCCCTAAACGAAGGAAAAACATCTTTGACGGAGGTACAATAAAATACAATAATATTATACAAAAGAATATCTTTTGAAGTTAATTTATAACAACACTCCCTCTTAACTAGGAAGGTATTCTTCCGACCCGGTCATCATCACAAATGGACACAGTCTCTGGACATCGTCACTGGATCATCATTGTTGGATTATCGTCGCTGGATCATCATCATCACTGTTGAGTCAATTCTCATCTTGTCGCCCATTGACTAGTGACATCTCTCTAATATATCTGTCCTCGGAAGTTCTATAGAGCCTACCCTTTTTCATGTTGGATGTAGGCCTAGATCCCATCTAGGGCTTCATCAACATATCCGTACAGTGCCAACCCTTTTTCATGCTGGATGTACCACATATAGTGCCAGTCCTTTTTCATACTGGATGTACCTTGTAGTGCCAGTCCTGTTTCATATTGGATGCATATCTCTGCAGTGTCAGTCCTGTTTCATACTGAATGCATATCTCCGTAGTGCCAGTCCTATTTCATACTGCATGCCTATCTCTACAGTGTCAGTCATGTTTCATACTGAATGCAGATCTTTGCAGTGCCAGTCCTTTTTCATATTGGCTGCCTTCGCAGGGTCAGTCCTTTTTCATACTATATGCAGATCTCTGCAGTGCCAGCCCTTTTTCATACTGGATGCCTTCGCAGGGTCAGTCCTTTCTCATACTAAATGCGGGCCTAGATCCAATCTAGGACTTCACAGAGCCAGTCATGTTTCATACTAGAAGTGTCTCTCTGTAGGGTCAGTCTCGTTTCATACTGAATGCAGGCTTAGCACCATCTAGGACTTCGACACTCCTTGCGATGGACATCGATCTGCACAACTCCAAGCTTTTCCTTGAAGTACTCAAACTTCACTCTCGCCAGAGGCTTGGTCAAAACATCGGCTGTCTGCTTGTTCGTTGCCACATACTGGAGGTTCACTGCTCCTCTCTGCAACATATCCTGGATATAGTGATACTTGATCTTAATGTGCTTCGACTTGTCATGGAACATTGGGTTCTTGGACAACTTCACACAACTCTGGTTGTCACAGAAGATACAAGTCGCCTCTAACTTGAGATCAAATATATTTGAGAGTAGCTTCTGAAGCCATATTGCCTCACAATTATTCGAACAAGCTGCAATGTACTCTGCTTTGGCTGTACTCAGTGCCACACTCGACTGCTTCCTGCTAAACCAAGAGATCACCTCGGATCCCAAACTGAAGCAACATCCTGAAGTGCTCTTCTTGTCTGTGGCACTGCCTTCCCAATTCGAATCAACATAACCATGTAGGTTAATCTTTTGACTTGTCGCATACTTGAGGCCATACTCAATTGTACCCTTTAGGTACCTTAATACGTGCTTTGCAGCAACTAGGTGAACACGTCTTGGATCTGTCTGAAACTGGCTCAATGTGTTTACAAAGCATATGTCTGGCCTCGTATTCGTCAAGTACATCAACAAACCAATCATCTGTCTATACATCGTGGCATCAACTGTCTCAGAAGAAGCATCACTCAGTAACTTCAAGTTTGATGCCATGGGTGTGGCAATAGCATTGCAGTCCATCATTTCGAACCTCTTCAGAATCTCTACTGCATACTTTCGTTGTACAAGGAGTAACCCATTTGAATTTTGCCACACCACCACACCTAAGAAGTAGTGCATCATCCCCAGGTCCTTCATCTCGAACTCTGCGGCAAGTCTTCTCTTTGTATCTGCAATGAGCTCATCCTCTCTTATTAGGAACAGGTCATCTACATACTGTAGGAGTATCACTAGTCTTCCATTCTCAACCTTGAAGTAGATGTTGGAATATGCTTTACTCTTGGTAAAGCCTAAGGTCATAAGAAAGCTATCCATCCTGCCATACCATGTCCTGGGTGCTTGCTTCAAATCGTACAAGGCCTTCTTTAGCTTGCACACATGAGTCTGTCGGCCATGTGTCTCGAATCTCAGTGGCTGCTCCACATACACTTCCTTTTCAACGACACCATTTAGGAAAGTTGTCTTGACATCCATTTGGTGTATCTTCCATTTCGTTACTGCGGCCAGAGCAAGTATAGATCTGATGGAAGTGTATCTTGCTACAGGTGCAAATGTCTCCTCATAATCTATGCCTTCTTTCTTGGAGAAACCTCGTGCCACAAACCTTGCCTTGTATTTTTCGATGCTACCGTCTCCAACATGCTTGATCTTTTAGATCCATTTGGAAGACACTACGGACTTCCCTTCTGGTCTTGGAACTATCTCCCAGATATCATTCTTTATAATCGATTGATATTCTTCGATCCTGCCTTCCTTCCACTCCTTTTCAGCAGCTTCATTATTAATGATGTCGCACAATAGGGCTACGTAGCTGGAATATGGTCTCGGTCTTTTACTTTCTCCAAGTGCCCCATCTGGAGTGCCATACTTCTCTGCATCTTGAATAGCTTCACGTGCCCATGCTGGTCTTCTCTTCTAGGAATTCTTCTCACAAGGTGGATCTACAGGTTCCCGAGGTTTCGTCATGTCATGATCTTCATGGTTTTCTTGAGTCATTTCTTCCATAATTGTATCTTTGGTTCTGGGAACTTCAGATTCTTCAACATCTTCAATGTGGAATTGTCTTGAATTGTTGTAATCATCAAAAGTAACGTCTCGACTGGTCTCGATCTTCTTGAATCTTGGGAAGTATATCTGTATGCTTTTGATGTGTCACTGTATCCCTCGAATATGCTCTTCTTTCTTGAAGGTTATAGCTTTGTTCTCTTTTATTTGGGGACATGCATGTACACAGGGCAACCAAATATTCGGAGATGGCTGACTTCTAGTTTCTTTCCTGAGAAAGCTTCTTCTGGAGTGTTGTTATTCAGAACACGATGAGGTGTTATGTTTTGTACATACACGACTGTGCTTGCTTCCTGCCCATAGGTGCATTGGAAGGTCTTGGTCACGAAGCATCGCATTTGTCGCTTCCATTATCGTTTTGTTCTTCCTTTCTGCAATGCCATTTTGCTGAGGATGGTAGGGATTGCTCATCTCCCTCTTAATCCCAGATTCTCTGCATAGGTCTTTGAACTCATCTGAAGTGAAATTACCGCCATTGTCTGATTGTAAGGTATTGATATTCTTTTTGGTGTGAATCTCTACCAAAGTTTTGAATTCTTTGAACTTGTTAAAAACTTCATCTTTGCCTTTCAAGAAGTAAATCCAAGCTTTACGAGAATACTCATCTATGAAAGAAACATAGTATGCATACCCGCTTAAGGAATTGGATGACATGGACCCGCATACATCTGACTGGATTATTTCCAAGATTTCTTTTGCCTTGCTTTCATTGCTTGGAAATGGTTTCTTTACATTCTTCCCTTGCGCACATCCTTTGCAAGTGCCTTCATGTTTGGCTTGTATTTCAGGAGGGCTTGCTATTGCTTTGCTTGCAATTGGTAGTGCCCTATAGTGTACATGTGCAAGCCTTCGGTGCCATAGTTCACTTGGTTCTATAAAGTCATGACCCAAGGCTTGTTCTGGTTATCCTTTCAACTTGTATAGACCTCCCTCTTGCTCTCCAATTATTGTTGCATCATCTATTGTTTTGCCTCTTGGCAAAACAAATACAACACAAAATCCTTTAGCATCTAAAGCTGAAGTGGAGAGGCATTTTTTCTTCAAACTTGGTACGCAGAGAACATCCTTCATCTTCATTGACTTCGCTGAATCCAACTTGTAAGAGGCTTCTCCACTCCCTTTTATGGGATATTGATAGTCATCTCCAAGTTTCACTTTATGAGGTGACTCATGTTCTGATAGGTTGATGAAGGATTCTTTGTATCCTGTCATATGCTTGAAAGCTCCACTGTCCACTAGCCAATCATTGCTTCCATGGGTAATGGTACCTGTAAGAGCTGTGATCAAAACATATTCTTCATCACTTGAAGAATCTTCTCTTGTTCTCTTGCTTGTGGGTTCATCATCTTTTGCAGTATGTGCATGATGGAAGCCTCTTCTTTTTGTTCGCCTCGAAGGATCCTTTGTTTCTGGGACAATCTCTTGAGAAGTGGCCTTTCTCATCACATGTGTAGCATATGAGATTTGTATAGTCCCTTCTTGATCTATGATTCTTTTGGAATTTCTTGGGTCTTTTGTGAGAGTGATCCTCCCTCTTGCCTTCATTCTTCTTTTCTTGAGCTCTTAGAGCTTGATCATCACTTGCTCCCATCTTCTCTTCTCTTGATACTAATCGAGCTTCTTCTTGAGTGCATTCCTCCCACAATCTGTTGAACTTGATTAGCTTCTTTCTGGTGCATATCCCTTGAATGAATGAGTCCCATGACCTTGGGAGACCATTTAAGGTAGTCATCATGATCTCTTCTTCAACATTTTCTTCAATGGCTCTAATTGCTTCTTGATGTGAGAAACCCTTGTGAAGTAAGACTGAATGGTTTCTGAGTGTTGGACCTTCACATTCTTGAGTTGATTCCTCAAGGTCAACTTTCGGTTGATGTTCTTTTTTTCCTATAGCTTGGTCAAAGCATCAAGCATCTTCTTAGGAGTCTTCAAGGATGATACATGAGGGTTAAGGTGATCCTTGATGGAGTTTGCTATAATCCTTTTGGCTCTTTTCATGTTCTTCTTGTGGTTTTCCTTTTCCTTTTCTCCCTCTGGTTTTGGAACCTCTTCATTGACATATTTGTCCAAGTCATTCTCTTCTAGGGTAAGAGAGATTCTATACTTCCATGCTCGGAAGTTATCTGCTCCTTCAAGCTTATCCTCAACCTTGGTATGATTCATCATCTTGATATGAGATCCTCAAATGGAAATAGCAATGGAATAGATCTTACCAATTTAAGATGCCCAAGCTGATTCTGGAGCTAGCTGACCTAGGTTTCCATAGAGAAACCCTAATTTTCCAAATTTGGAATCTTGAGATTCTGCCTTGATAGAAAGACGTGCCTCCTTGAGGCAAGTTGTCTAGTGAGGTCCTTTTCCAAATTCTGTGGACAGAAGCTCCAAAAATATGATGCCCTAGTTTCTTCCAATAGTAGTGATTAGGTCAAAATTGAAACTACTCCAAATTGGAATCTTTCTCCACCAAAAGATGTGCCTCCTTGAGGAGAGTTAGCCTAGCCCTCTTTTCCGGAAATATTACATAGAAAAGTGTTAGAACTTGGAAGCCCTAGTTTCTGCAGCTGCATAGTGCCTTCTTTCAGGGTGTCTCTAATACCATGTTAGAGTTTGCACTTTAATTCAATTATGTTAGATCTTTAAACTGAAAGATAGAAAAGCACAACAATATACAAGTACACGGATATTTTCCTTGGGGAAACCATAAGGGAGAAAACCCCGCAACTTCTTCAAAATAGTTTCGTCACTTAGTACAATGTCAAACCAAGATAGAATACCCAAAGATAAGATGTCTTCAAAATCTTCTTCCTCTTCTTCACCATCACACTTGTCTTTCTCTCTCTTGAGCAAACTTGCTTGTTTGTTGTGTGTCCAAAAGGAGGGAGGGCGCCTCCCTATTTATACTTTACATGTGATTGACCCAAAACCCTAACTGGGCCGACTTCTTAATCTAACAGGGTCGACTTACCTCTTGGGAGACTCAAAATACATTTAAGATATATTGCCTGACTTACAACGAAGGTTTTACCTCGATATTCTAGCATGACCAAATACAATAATAACATCCCCGAATGGAGGAAAAATATCTTCGATAGAGGCACACTAAAATACAGTAATAATATACAAAAGAATATCTTCCGAAGTTACATTTTCAACAACAATAACCATACATAAATATAATTATATATAGTTTTTATATATTTATAACTTTATATTTTATTAATAAATTTATATTATAAAGAAGTTATAAATATAACTTATCTTAAATTATATTATTCTTAATATGAGATTAATGAAATTTATAATAACAATGACCCATTTTTTAAATTTTTATAGTTCAAAATATGTTAGTTATTATTTAAAATATATTAACTTTATTACATGCTAATTTTTTTATTATATGTGAATTAGAACCCTGGTGGACATGAAGTTATGCTGAAGTTCAAGCTTCATATTTAGAGTATGATTTAGGTAAGATTGAGCTAATGATCATGTTGATGAACCAACTTTTGTTGATTCCGTGAATAATCCCGTAACCTGCTTGTGATTTTAGTCCCATTATTCGTGGTGTTTATTTTGACCTGTAATCTGCGGACACATTAAACCATCGGAGAGTTTCATTTGTTCTTGTCAACGCCGATGCCCTTCTCACCCTTCTCACCGAGCATAAAATGTTTACGCGTCTACAGTTTCACACCATATATCTTTTAATCAATTTGCCTGCACTTATGTCAGATTTCCAAACTAAGGGTATTGCCCTCCTCCATTGACAATTTGACACTTGGGAATCAGTGGCGACCTGCAAGCAAGGTTACAAAAATCGAACCGGTGATCAAACCAGCTGACCCTGAAAATCTGAACCGGACTGAAACCGGGGAAAAAACTGGATCACAAAAACTGCCCCCCAAAAATACAAATAATATTCAAGTTTTGAAAAATTATATATATATTTATGTGCAACCATGTGAATCCAAACCATTATACACAAATTTGCAAAAAGGGCTCTGTTAAGCGCCATACTGAGCATATTTCACTAGAACCTTCCCCACTCAACCAATTTTTTTTTTAACAAATACCCTCTTAAGTGTTGTTGTACAGTTTTGTATGGAACTAGTCAAAACCGGACCAGAAATAGTAAAACTGGTCAGAATTGGACCAAAACCGGTTGAAACTGGCCGGTTACGTACAAAACCTGTCATTTCCAGTTTAAGACATCGGTTTGACCCGGTGAGGCCTTGGAACCAGTCAGACCGGTCGGTTTTGCTGATTCAGTCTGGTTTTTGTAACACTGCCTGCAGGTTGTTTTGTTGATGTCTTGAATACCCGTTAGAAATTTGTGCTGAATTTGTACAAAATTTTGGCGAAACTTAAGCATGGGTTTTAAGATTCGCCTGAATTTGAACCCCAATCTTGGAATCTAGCGAATCTTGTGACTTAGTTGGAAAGCAATAACCTGTGGAGTGGACTTTTTTTTTCACAATAACGGGTAGTTAATATATATTAAAAGAGACGAGGCTAAAGCCAAACGACAATAGGTTTACATCCCACTTCTGTATTTTAACCATATACTAGTTTTTCACGACTGAATAAAAAAGGGCAGTGATTTTATTATTATTGTTCTGCCTTACAATTTTCAAAACAGAACTGTTTCATCTGGTACTAAAAACTTTTATAAACTGACCTAATAGATATACGCATCTATAAGACACAACATTACTATGAAAAATTATTTAGACCCTGCTAGTTCTGGCCAATGCCGGGAGGATTGTCATTGTTCTTGTCCATATCCGTGTTTGCTTGATGCACATGGTTGCTTCCAACGAGTCCAGAGGAAGCCGAGGTCGGATTGCTTGGAGTGGTATCAACGTCCATGGCATGCATGTGTGTGTTCAGGTCCTCTTCAATGCGAACTGTTTTCCCGCTCCGATCATCTATCATGCCCTTCATCTCTTCCACTGCTTATTGAATTTCTAAAATGTGATCCTGCTGATTCTCAAATACATAGGAAATCACCCTTTGCAGACTGATGACTTCATCAGGCAGAGCTCTCACCTCTCATCTCAATTCCACAATATCATAGGAGTCAGGACAAACAACGATTGCAAGTGATGTCCCCTTCCTTCCCTGGATTGTCTGTAATCTGACGTTGAGCAAGTTGTGAGCCAACTGCTCTTGCTTCCTCCTTCTCCTTCCAACTTTCAAAGAGCTTGTTTTTGTCGCCCACCAGTGTTGATAGGTGCTTGTGGCCAAAGTTGAATTTGAGCAGGGAATTCCAATGAACCTTTCTTCTAGACTCTGCTACCATTGAAACTTCCGGAGAATGAATTGATTCATAAATGCCGAGTCAATCCAAGTTAAAATCTGTTCCCTTTTGCGAGAAGTGTTGTAACCCGTCGCCTCCATTACTATCCTGTTAAATGATCTGTACCTCCTCGCTGCCAGCGTGACGCATGCCCCATAAGTTGTTGTCATGGCACATGGAATGAGGTGAAACCCCCTTTGCTGAGTTTAAGGTCCCCTTGGTTGAGGATGGACCTTTTATTTGCTAGGCTATTAGCTTTAACGTTGTTGCATCTTAGGATATGATGGTAGGATATGTTTATAAAGGTTGGAGTTCTATAACTCACCCTTCTGCAGGTTGTTCTGTTGATGTCTTGAATACCTGTTAGAAATTTGTGCTAAATTTGTACAAAAGTTGAGCGAAACTTAAGCAAGTGTTTTAGATTTGCCTGAATTTGAACCCCAACCTTGGAATCTAGCGAATCTAGTGAATCTTGTGAATTCTAACCATATATTGTTTTTTCGCAATTGAATAAAAAAGGGCAGTGATTTTATTATTATTGTTCCACCTTACAATTTAAAAAAAAGAATTGTTTCATCTGGTACTAAAAACTTTTTATAAACTGACCTAATACATATACGCATCTGTAAGACATGACATTACTATGAAATATGATTTAGACCCTGCTAGTTTTGGCCAAAGCCGGGGGGATTGTCATTGTTCTTGTCCATATCTGCGTCTGCTTGATGCACAGGGTAGCTTCCAACGAGACTAGAGGAAGCCGAGCTCGGATCACTTGGAGTGGTATCAACGTCCAGGGCATGCATGTGTGTGTTCAGGTCCTCTTCAATGTGAACCATTTTCCTGCTCTGATCATCTATCATGCCCTTCATCTCTTCCACTGCCTATTGAATCTCTAAAAAGTGATACTGCTTTTTCTCAGATACATTGGAAATCACCCTCTGCAGACTGCTGACTTCATCAGGCAGAGCACTCACCTCTCATCTCAATTCCACAGTATCATAGGACAAACAATGATTGCAAGCCATGTCCCCTTCTTTCCCTGGATTGTCTGTAATCTGAAGTTGAGCAAGTTGCGAGCCAGCCGCTCTTGCTTCCTCCTTCTCCTTCCAATTTTCAAAGAGCTTGTCTCTGTCGCCCACCAGTGTTGATAGGTGCTTTTGGCCAAAGTTGAATTTGAGCAGGGAATTCCAATGAACCTCTCTTCTAGACTCTGCTACAATTGAAACTTTCAGTGAATGAATTGATTCATAAACGTCGACTCAATCCCAGTTAAAATATGTTCCCTTTTGTGAGAAGTGTTTTAAGCCGTTGCCTCCATTACTATCATGTCAAATGATCTATACCTCCTCGCTGCCAGCGTGATGCATGCCCCATAAGTTGTTGTCATGGCACATGGAGTGAGGTGAAACTCACTTCGCTGAGTTCAAGGACCCCTTGGTTGAGGATGGACCCTTTTGTTGATATTTAGCATTAGCATGAATACTTAAAAAAATTGCAGACTAAGTTTAAACAAATGACAAGTGCAGTAAAATAACATTCATCACATCAACATAATGGACACAAGAATTTTTACTGGGGAAACCTTTAAATGACAAACCCTCCAAAAAGAATTAGTAACTCATCTCGTAAATGAGATGATTGAAATTCTTCAAAAATTCCACAAACCCCAATAGTGTTAACCACAATACTAGAAGATCAATTTTTCCAATTATATACAAGAGGGTCCAATTAGGGCTTTTTCAGAAATTAGGGATTGTAGCCCTTTTTCTCTCTCCTACCCAGCAAATCATAGGCTGCCCGAAATTCCTTTTAACTTGCCCAGATCTGAACTCTGTGCCTGCCTAGCCGTACACCTACTCGGCTCTCTTTCGTACTGCCCTGTCTTTTCTTTTGCATGGCTGTACGCTGCCCATCTGCTCGAATTTGCTGCTCAATGGCTTGTTGCTACCCGAATCTGCTGTTTGAGCAGATCTATGACTGCCCGTGGCCTTTCGGGTTTGCCAGTTGACAGCTCGAGGCCCTATGGCTCTGCTTAGCAGATGCTGAAGAGACTGCTAGTAGCCTGCAGCCCTCACAGGTTGCCCCGGAGGCTGCCCGAGGGTTGGCAAGCAGCCAAACCCTCACGGGTATGCTGCTCGAGGGTTGGCTAGCTGCTCAAACCCTCACGGGTAGCAGCCCGAGGGTTGGCTAGCTGCCCAAACCCTCACGGGTACCAGCCCGAGGGCCATGGAAGGAGGGCCAAGCCCTAAAGGAGCTGCCCAAGAAGAAAACGAGGGCAGCCTGTGAAGAGAAGGAGGGCTGCCCAACACCAAATCTCTGCTGCTCGGAATTCTAAGGGATTGCCTGGAGTTGGAGATGAGGTTGCCCGAGAAGAGGTGAAGCTTGCTGCTGAAGAGGATGGGTTTGATAAAACCATTAAGACAGAGAAATGGTGGAATCCCTTTGCTTAGGGTTGTCTTCAGTGGATGATGATGCCCTAGCTAGACTCATCCATGCTAGGGCACAATCACAAAATCTTCTTCTTCTTCAAACTTGAGCAGTTGTACCTGTGAGAGCAAGTGTGTGTGTAATAATGAATTGGATTGATCTTCTTTTATATCCTTGAGTCACCTGTAAGTGGACCAAAACTAGAAAGAACAAAATAATATTATTTTATTCTTTTCTAATTTTCACTTTTACCTTTAGCCTTTCTGTGGTCCAAAATGTCCTTTATGTATTTTTGACTTTTACCAAAGTCCTTATGTATTTTTGACTTTTGCTTTTGGCCTTCTTCAAGTGCCCCTGTGGTCTTATAATTCCATTCAAAGTACATCATCATAAACTAAGAGAGTTACTAATGCTTTTATCTCACACTTTGTGTGACACCAAGATCAGGTACTAGGGTATCTTAACCAAGGGTAGCTAAGCCTTGGAGAAGAACGCGAAGCCCATTAATCAAGGGTCAGAGTGTCACACATGCCTAGACCTAGTCTAGGGCTTATAGTGCCTTCCTGGTAACACACCAGGTGCCTCAACCATGGGCTGCATAATTTGACCCTAGGTCAAATACTTGGGAACAGACCAAGCACCTCCATTCTCCAAGAGAATGGCTACTCAGAACTAAGCTGAGTCTACCGGTACCAGACTGGTCCACATCATGGTCTCAGACCAGATGTCTACCATTCAACATAATGGTCACTCAACACAGGGTTGATTCCCCCCGGGGCGGAGCTAGGTCCATATCATGGTCAAGGACCAGATATCATCTTTCAACAGAATGATCACTCAACACTAGGACCACACCGTGGTCCTGGACCAGGTGTCCCCATTCTCCTAAGAGAATGGCTCTCGATGCTGCTAAAAAAAATCAACACCTTTATTTGCTAGGCTATTAGCTTTAATGTTGTTGCATCTTAGCATATGATGGTAGGATATGTTTATAAAGGTTGGAGTTATATAACTCACCCTTCTCAAATTTTTCCAAGGAGTGATGAATCCCCCGTAGCTCCTGAATGTAGAGCTTGTATATTCATTAAAGAATCTCCATAACTTTTACTTTGTCAACTCCTCGATCTTTTAAGACTCACAAACCGAGACAGAGGGCAAGAGCTTTTGCCATGTTGTTAGTTTCCTTCCCAAGACCCCAGGCAAAGCTTTGTTCTTCTTGTCCTTAGAGGTCGTATATGACCCCCCTTGCACCTGCCACCCCTCATGGAGTGTACTTTTAACCCAGTGGTTATCAAGGCAATTACTAGAGCAAGTGATATCCTTTCAAGTTTCAACTAAATATTTAATAATCACCATACTCACTACTTTAGGAGTTTAAGCTAGAAAACACATTTTGTAATAGAGTCAATTTGTTAAGACTTAAGTTAGATTAGTCAATTGTTTATTTCAAATTTCTTGGAATTTTTTTGTCACATACTGTATTGGCATATTAGTACTTATTTTTGCTACATTTCGACTGATGTATCCTAGATTCTTATGGTCTCCTTTCACTACTGCTGGGACCTTTATTATGATATGGGTGATGAGATGATGCTACCATGATGTCATTTTTACTGCTATACTATGTCAGATGATAATATATTTATTGATTTTGTACTTCACTGCTACTGTATGATGTATTTGATTGTTTTGATGAGTATAACTAGTGGTACCAGTCATAGGTTGATGAGGGTGAAGGGGTTTTGATTAACCTACATATCATGAACCAAGATAACTCTTGGCTTTATAAAGACTATTGCCCCCTTCTTTGGTTTCATCTCTGACCTTCTCTATACCATCCATATCATTTCGCTTTGCATATACATCCTAATGGTTTGAAGTTGACCTCATTGACTCTTGCTCTCCCCCTTTGTGTATCTATTACCATCTATGTTTACTGTTGTCACTCTTGTGTGTCTTGGGTTGTTGTGTTGTAGTGAATCCTCAGTACGGGATGCTTTCAAGTAGGTCCCCATGGTCGACTGTCAATAGTCAAGAAGAACTACAAGTAGAGAATTTTAATGTAGGAGGTTCTAGGGTATGCTCCGTGAGGTTGACTGTCATATTAAAAAAAGTGTAAAATGAGCAATGCCCTCTCTTGAGATCCAAAGAAATTCCTTGTGTTATAAAAAAGAAAACGGTTAATAGTTGGAGGAATAGGCAAATCCCTGTTGGGGCTATGGATGCTTGACTGGCAGGAGAGCAAGGCCTATTTGCATGAAAATGCTTTACTGTGGCAGCTCTGTCGAGGCTATGGACTCTCGTTTGCAACGGAGCTAAGGCCATGTCATCACTGGTATCTGAAAGGTAAAATTAATGTCAGTATCCTTCAACATGTTAATTAGGTGCAAAATAAAAAAGAGAAAAGGAAAGAAAAATAAATAAAGAGAAGTGTTAATGTTGGAATCAAATGGAAAGGTATCTCATAACAAACTCCCCTTTGATAAGACAGTTTATGTTATCTACCATTTGCATGGTTGGTCAAACTACAAAGGAAACCCTGATTCCTTTATCTTGAGGCATTAGTCAACCAAAGCGAATTCACACTCTAGCCATGAGGAGTCATCCATCTCCACCCCGAAGAAGAACTAGTCCTTTATAAATCTTTGATGTTAGCATGGTAATGATGTGTTCCTAAATCATCAATCTGATGAACTTATTGAAGATACCTATGGGTGTTGAAAAGTTACCTAGGAAGTGTTTGTCCACCTAGACTTGCCTTGGGGTGGACAAGGACACTTAAGTTGTGATTCCTAGTCAATGTGCATTTAATGAAGTGAGCAGTACTTTATAATTTTAAAGTGACTTTATTAAAAAGGCTAAGTCATGGTTTTTCTAAGTGCACATTTAAATAAAGTTAAGTGTGATTAAATAGAAAGGGGTTGTTCTAACTTTATTAAATGACATGAGGTGCACTAAATGTCATTTAATTAATATTTAATGGAGCATTTAATGTGAACCCTTAATCTAATCTAATCTTGACCATTAGATTGACATGGAAGTTACCATGAACAAAAAGGACTAGGGCAAGGCAAAAGTTCATTCATTGTGATCATTTTCGAAAAAGAGATTTTTTGGAGAGAAAAAGAAGAGAAAGAGAGAGGGTTTGAAGAGATTTCAAAAACCAGGGGAGAGAAAACATTTCCACAGAAATCGAGGAGCAACACAAAAATCAAGGAAGGGCACAAATTTTGAGACATGGCACAGAAATCGAGAAAGGCATAGATTTCGAAGCTGCAAATTTTTGCACAGAAATCGAGGTACTGTACTGTACGGTCTGCACAGAAAATGAGGAAATCCACACTGTACGGATTCAACATTGTTTTCAAGGCAAAGTACATAAATCCATACTGTACAGATTTTGCACGTTTTTCGAGGTTAAAAGTACAGAATTAATTGCTGTTCGTACAATAATTAATTGCCACGAATTTTAAGGCTGTGATTGGCATGTTTTTCGAGGAAGAAATTTCAGCAGTTGGGTTCAAATTTTGAGGTAGAAAATTGATAAGTACTGCTGATTTAATTTCTTTATTTTTACTGAAGAAAAATAATAAATCTCTCTCTCTCTGAATCAGGTTTTCCCTTAGTGATTTTATCCTGGACCATTGGTCAAGAATAACTGTGTCAATTTCATGTGTGTTTGATTGACTGAAATTTTCTAAGTTTGAAATTTTGGTTGAAAAAGAAATTTCTGAATTGTTTAATTTTGGAAAAAGAACTTCATATGTTTTAATTTTGGTTAAATTTCATTTAAAATTTGTGTATAGAGGGCTTGGGCATTAAACTATGCAGAGAAGCCTAAAGGCTTGTAACCGGGTTGGAGTTTGTGAAACACTTTTATAGCATTAGAGCACATTTAAAATTCAGAATTTGAACATTCAGAAACTAGGGGTTTGGAGAAAAGAAAGTCTTGAATAGATTGCTTGAAGT
This sequence comes from Pseudotsuga menziesii, assembly GCA_001517045.1. Taxonomy (NCBI): domain Eukaryota; kingdom Viridiplantae; phylum Streptophyta; class Pinopsida; order Pinales; family Pinaceae; genus Pseudotsuga; species Pseudotsuga menziesii. The sequence goes on from LPNX011156401.1 coordinate 665,413, forward strand.
TACAGGTTGTAGCCATGGTGTTTGGTCTTAGAGTTGAAGACAGATTAGATGGAGCTACAAATTTTAGCCCATGGAAGGCTAGAATTAGTTTGATACTTGAAGAAAATGAACTACGGGATATAGTTCATAGTACAACAACAAATCATGTAGTAGTACCTGCTGATGCAACAAATATGGCAGCTTTCATGAAGAGGGATGGGAGGGAAAAAAGGGTTATTCTTGATGCCGTGAATGATCATGTAATCCCTCACATATCAGCAAAAGATCATGCATTTCAGATGTGGACAGCTTCAACAAATCTTTACCAGAGTTCAAATGAAAACAAGAAGATGGTATTGAGGGAGAAGCTGAAGAGTGTGCACATGGGTAACGGGTAAGGCATGGCCTCATATCTTACCAAGATCACATAGGTAAGAGATGAGCTTGCAGCTGTAGGTGAGGTGATAGGGAATGCTGAGATGGTGCGTACAACACTAAATGGTGTGACTGAGCAATGGGCCGTGTTTGTGCAGACTATCATTGGTAGGGAGAGCATGCCCACATGGGATCGATTGTGGGATGATCTCACACAGGAGGAGACACAGAGAGGTTACTTACAGGGCAGTTCATCACATCACAGGGATGATGAGGACAATGTTGCTTTAGCTGCGAAGGGCACGAAGAAGAAGAAGTTCAAGAAGGGTTCCAAGGATGGGGCCAAACAACATGATGGGGAGAAGGACATGGGCAGAGTGAAATTATTTGAATGTTAGAAGATGGGACATTATGTTGGACAGTGTCCGAACAAGAAGAAGAAGAAACAACAGACAACAACTTCAGCAAAGATTGATGAGTTTGCTGCGAGATTTGAGAGACTTTTCTCTCTTTGCAGGTGTTAGTGATTAGAGAGCATCTTCTATCACCAACAGGGACTTTCAGGACCACATGGAGCATTCCATGATTATTGGGCATTTGTTGAGTGCTACCACTACTTCCTCCACTTGGTACATTGATAGTGGAGATTCTAGTCATATGACAGGTGATCGTGATATGTTTTCAGATATGTCAGAGACAGACTTGGAGTTGGAGGTTGTATTGGGAGATGGTACAGTGGCTAGAGAAGTTGGGCGAGGGATTGTTCGTTTTGAGAGGGAGTCCATGAAACCTATGTTTCTGAGGGATGTGTTGTATGTCCTTGGGCTGAAGAAGAACCTTCTTTCAGTTTCTATGATTGAGGACAGAGGCTTCGATGTATATGTCGTTGATGGAAAAGTTCACATCTTTCCCAAGGCAGCAGGTCCATTTGATTCACGGGTGATCGGAATAAGGTGCAGGAAACTGTACAAGCTTCTTTTCCAACCACATCATGCGCTGTTACACACTCAGAGCAGCAGTGAGTTGTGTGAGCTATGGCATAGGAGGATGGACCGTCTTCACCATCCAACTTTGCGGATGCTGAGAGAGATGACGACAGGTATGCCTGAGTTCAGTGCAGATTCGAGTGTTGTGTGTAGAGGGTGTGCTTTGGGAAAGTACACCAAGACTGCTTTTCCAAGCAATGATTCCAGATTAGAGGGAGTGCTTCAGTTGATTCATTTTGATTTTTGTGGTCCCATGTCATCTACGTCTTTGACAGGATACGAGTATTATGTCACATTCATCGATGACTTTTCCAGGAAGACGTGGATCTATTTCCTTACAAGCAAGATATCAGAGGAAGTCTTGCTTCGGTTCTAAGAGTTCAAAGCTCTTGTGGAGAACCAGACAAGAAAGAAGATGAAGGTACTTCAGTTAGACAATGGGGGTGAGTATACTTCCCATGCATTAGATGAGTATTGTCGGCAAGAGGGGATCAAGAGGCAGTTGACAGTTCCTTACACTCCACAACAAAATGGAGTGGCTGAAAGGAAGAACTGTTCGATAGTGGGTGCAGCTAGAGCCATGCTGCATGATCAGAGTCTTCCTTTCTTTCTATGGGCAGAGGCCTGTAGCACTGTTGTTTATGTTTTGAACATGAGTCCGCACTGTGCATAGGGGTGCAAAACTCTTGAGGAGATGTTTATAGGGAAAGTGTCTGAGATAGGTCACTTTCGGATTTTTGGTTGCCTTACATATTCTCATGTCTCTTTTTGAGACAAGGACAAAGTTGGAGGCTACAGGTGAGCGGGGTATCTTTGTTGGTTATGATGAGACATCGAAGGCTTTTCGCATATACCTTCCTACGTAGAGGAAAGTTGTGGTGAGAAGGGAGGTGAAGTTTGAGTAGGAGAAAGCCTTCAGGAGGTCTCTAGATTCTAGGATGGAGGAGCAACAGAGTACTCCATAGGTGACAGTTCAGAGTTCAGCGAGTTAGAATAAAGGGTCACCGGTTTTAGGTGTGACTGGGTCATAGGTTACAGGTTCTTCAGTTTTAGGGCCTCAGTCCACAGGTACTTTTGGTACAGAGACAGGTTCACGGATCACAGGTTCACAGGTTATACCTTCAGGCGATTCGAGTTCTAGTGGTACAGGTTTAGGTTCACTACGGACAGGTTCTCAGGTTGTTGGTACTTCTTCAGAGAGACAGGTGTCTGATGAGGTGGTAGAGGAGAGTCTGAGACAAGATGCTTCCTCCAGGAAGAGAAAGCCAAGTTGGCTTAAGGAGTTGATGAAGGAAGCAAAGGAGTTAGTTGGACCACCCAAGAGGGAGGTTAGAGAGAGTAGGGCACCTGAGAGATTTTCCAGCTATATGGCACAGGTGACTAGCTTACATGACACTGTTCCTACCACTTATGAGGAGGCTTCCGTACACTAGGTTTGGAGAGATGCCATGATGGAAGAGTACAACTCCATCATGAAGAATGGGGTGTGGGAAGTTGTTCCGAGACCAAATGGCTTTACAAGATAAAGCATGCTGCAGATGGCAGTATTGAGAAGTTCAAAGCTCGTTTTGTTGCGCGTGGGTTCTCACAGGTAGAGGGAGTTGACTATGATGGGACCTTTGCGCCAGTGGCCAGATTTTCTTTGATCAAAGCAGTGATCTCCATTGTGGCAGAGATGGGTTGGAAGATCCATCAGATGGATGTGAAAACCGTTTTTCTCAACGATTTTCTGCAAGAGGTGTATCTGGAGCATCCACAGGGCTTTGAGGTGTGTGAGAGAGATTCTCGTGTTTGCAGGCTGAAAAAGGCCTTGTATGGTCTGAAGCAAGCCCCTCAGGCTTGGTATTCCAGGATCGATTCCTACTTGCTTTCGATTGGGTTTCAGAAGAGTGAAGCGGATCCCAACCTATACTACATTGTGGTTGGTGGTGTTCCACTTTTTCTTCTGCTATATGTTGATGACTTGCTCATTACTGGGGGAGAGCACCTAATTGATGTATGCAAGAAGGATCTTGCTTCAGAGTTCGAGATGACAGATCTTGGGCTGATGCACTAGTATTTGGGGATGGAGGTCTGGTAGGAGGATGGACATGTTTTCTTGGGGTAAGGAAAATATGCTGCAGATATTTTGAAGAGATTTCAGATGACTGATTGCAGACCTATGTCTACACCCATGATCACCAACTGGGCGAAGCTTCATGCTTCGGAGGGAGAGTTGGTGGACCCTACTCTTTATCGTCAGCTTATTGGTTCGTTGATGTATCTGGTCAACAAGACCAGATATGAGTTTTGCAGTGAACACTCTCGGTCAGTTCATGGTGGACCCCAGGAGAGTGCATTCGATTGCTACAAAACACATTTTGAGATATCTAGGAGGTACAACTGATTAAGGATTGGGTTATAGCAGATCTGGTTGAGTGGGATTGGTTGGCTATACAGATTCAGATTGGGTAGGTAGTGTTTCGGACCGAAAGAGCACTTCTGGTTGTTGCTTTGGCTTGGGTTTGGCAGTTGAGTCGTGGTTCAGCAGGAAGCAAAATTCCGTGGCATTGAGTTCTGCTAAGGCTGAATATATGACAACCAATCATGCTAGTTGTGAGGCTTTGTGGCTTCGCAAGCTGATGGTAGACTTATTTGGTCTAAAGCCGAGTCCTACAGTTATACTGTGTGATAATTAGAGTTGCATCAAGCTCTCTGAGAATCCAGTATTTTATGACAGGTTGAAGCACATAGAGATCAGATATCACTTTATTAGAGACTATGATCGGAGAGGGCCTGTTCAGTTGCAGTATGTTTCTACAGATGGGCAGGTGGCTGACATTCTCACGAAGGCTTTGGGTAGAGGGAAGCATGTCTGCTTTAGAGATAAGTTGGGAGTGGTGAAAAACACCTTCCTCGGTAAGAGGGAGTGTTGAAAAGTTACCTAGGAAGTGTTTGTCCACCTAGACTTGCCTTGGGGTGGACAACAACATTTAAGTTGTGACTCCTAGTCAATGTGCATTTAATGAAGGTAGAAGTACTTTATAATTTTAAAGTGACTTTATTAAAAAGGATAAGTCATGGTTTTCCTAAGTTCATATTTAAATAAAGTTAAGTGAGTGATTAAATAGAAAGGGATTGTTTTAACTTTATTAAATGACATGAGGTGCACCAAATGTCAGTTAATTAATATTTAATGGAGCATTTAATCTAGAGATAAGTTGGGAGTGGTGAAAAACACCTTCCTCGGTAAGAGGGAGTGTTGAAAAGTTACCTAGGAAGTGTTTGTCCACCTAGACTTGCCTTGGGATGGACAACAACATTTAAGTTGTGACTCCTAGTCAATGTGCATTTAATGAAGGTAGAAGTACTTTATAATTTTAAAGTGACTTTATTAAAAAGGATAAGATATGGTTTTCCTAAGTTCATATTTAAATAAAGTTAAGTGAGTGATTAAATAGAAAGGGGTTGTTCTAACTTTATTAAATGACATGAGGTGCACCAAATGTCAGTTAATTAATATTTAATGGAGCATTTAATCTAAACCCTTCATCTAATCTAATCTTGACCATTAGATTGACAGGGAAGTTACCATGAACAAAAAGGACTAGGGCAAGGTAAAAGCTCATTCATTGTGATCATTTTCCAAAAGAGATTTTTTGAAGAGAGAAGAAGAAGAAGAGAAAGGGAGAGGGTTTGAAGAGATTTCAAAAACCAGGAGAGAGAAAACATTTCCAGCACAGAAATCGAGGAGCAACACAGAAATCGAGGAAGGGCACAGATTTCGAGACATGGCACAGAAATCAAGAAAGGCACAGATTTCGAGGCTGCAAATTTCTGCACAGAAATCGAGGTACCATACTGTATGGTCTGCACAGAAAACAAGGATATCCGTACTGTACGGATTCTGCACTGTTTCAAGGCAAAGTGCAGAAATCTGTACTGTATGGATTCTGCACTTTTTTTGAGGTTAAAAGTACAGAATTAATTGCTGTCTGTACAACAATTAATTGGCACAAATTTTGAGGCTGTGATTGGCACGTTTTTCGAGGAAGAAATTTCAGCAGTTGGGTTCAAATTTCGAGGCAGAAAATTGATAAGTAATGCTGATTTAATTTTTGTATTTTTACTGAAGAAAAATAATAAATGTCTCTCTCTCTGAATCAGGTTTTCCTGTAGGGGTTTTATCCTGGACCATTGGTCAAGAATAACTGTGTCAATTTCATGTGTGTTTGATTGACTGAAATTTTCTGAGTTTGAAATTTTGGTTGAAAAAGAAAATTTCTGAATTGTCTAATTTTGGAAAAAAAACTTCATGTGTTTCAGTTTTGGTTAAATTTCATTTAAAATTTGTGCATAGAGGGCTTGGGCATTAAACTATGTAGAGAAGCCTAAAGGCTTGAAACTGGGTTGGGGTTCGTGAAAATCTTTCAATGGGGTATATTATCATGTTTCTCATGACTATGCTATATGATGTCTCACAATAAACAATTAAAAGCATTATAATTGTCGTGTGCATTGATTCTGCTTATGTACATTATTGCTGCTAGTCCACTGGGACATTCTCTAATTACAGTACAATATCATTACAGTGCTACAGAGATATCATCATGCCATCTTCAGAGTTATTGGATTCAGTGCCTGTTGGTCAGTTTTATATAGTGGCCAGTCCCATTCACTGAGGGACTAATATGTTATTTTTCTGTTGTACATGGGATCTGTGCATTTTGAGCATATATTTGGATACCCATTTGTCCACTTATTGAGGTATATAACATTAGATTGATCACTATTGCCATATAAATCACTTCCATAGGGTGGTGGCTACATTGCATAGTGTTCTACAGTCTTGATTTTTTATTCTAGTCCTCTCTATGGATTTGAGTCTGTGATGCAATATCATCTTCTTGTTTATCTTCTCGCTTTGATAAAGGCTAACTAGGGCATTGAACAAATCCTTTGCCTTTTTCTTTTCGGATATATGAGAGATCAAATGATACTTTATAGCATCCATGATCATCCGCTTGGCTTTCTCTTTGTTGAAATTTAACATGTGTATGATATTTATAAAATTTGCAGACTGTAATAGAGATAGTAGTTGGGATTTTAACAGCAGTAAAACATTTGCAGCAGTAAAAGAATCATCCACACAATTGAACACAAATGTTTTCACGGGGAAACCATTTAAGGATAAAAACCCCTAAGCATTAATAATTCATCCTCTAAATGAGATGACTGAGTTTGTACATGAGCAGAGATAGTTACATCAATTTTGATCACAGAACTCTGAGATGAATGTCACAGCTTGTGTTCTTTCAGTCTATGAGAAATTGATCTGTGGAAGCCCTAGCATGCTCACCATTTACTGCTGCCACTTATGCTACTGTCACTGTGGACTGTGTATGGCCTACTGCCACTGTGGACTGTGGTTGGCCTGCTGCCACTGTGGGCTTTTGGCAGCCTGCTGCTACCTTCGTGGGATGTTGGCAGCCTGCTGCTGCCCCCGAGAATTGTTGACTGCTGCTGCCATTGTGGACTGTGGTAGCCTGCTGCTACCCCAGACTCCTCACTGTGAACTGTGGCAGCTCTGTTGCTGCTGCCGTGAAGGAGAAAGCCCTAGATAGCCACCAAAAAATTTCCCAGTTCAAAAAATGTTGCGATAGAGGAGAAGAGGAACCACGACTTGTCTTTTGGAGCAGTGAATGATCTTGGATGACGATGAAATGATTATAACTCTTCTTCATTTAGAGTTCATCAAACATAAGGTGTTTCCACACAATTAGGAGGTTGATCTTAGGGCTTTTATTCTTTTTCATCTTTGACCATTGACTTTTAATCTTTTGTGGTCCATTGGTCTTTTAGTTTTTGTCTTTGAGGCATTTGGACCAATACAAGTTGTGCTAGGGTTTCTTGGTCCTTCAAGTGATTTTATGACCACTAGAAGTCATCTCAAGAGTTCTACAAGGCCCCCATGGTCCATTGATGCCCACTCAAAGTGCATCTTCATAAATAAGGAGGATTATTAAAGTGCATCTTCTCCTCGTTGCCACCGAGATCAAGTGCTAGGTCTTTCAACTAGTGGTAGCTAGTCCCTTGAGAAGGTCTCATAGCTCATAGATCAAGGAGAGGAGTGCATCACTTGCTCAGACCCAGTCTTGGGCTTATGGTGATGACCTGGTAACTGACTAAGTGCCTTAGCCCCAGGCTGCATCAGATGACTCAATGTCGATTACTTTGTAACTGACCAAGTGCCTTCATTCTCCCAGAAAATGGCCCTCAACCCCAGGCTGAGGTCCCAGTCCCAGACTGGGTTGATTTCTTGGTAACTGACCAGGTGCCTCCATTCCAAAGAATGGCCCTCAACCCCAGGTTGAGGTCCCAATCCTAGGCTGGGTTGATTTCTTGGTAACTGACCAGGTGCCTCCATTTTCCCAAAGAATGGCCCTTAGCCCCAGGCTGAGGTCCCAATCCCAGACTGGATTGATTTCCTGGTAACTGACCAGGTGCCTCCATTCTTCCAGAGAATGGCTCGATGCTGCTTAGGAAAAATCAACACTCTTTTTATTATGAATTGTCAAACCCTGCGGATCTGTTGGTGGAGGCACTACATCCTTGAAAAGATTGCAGAGATCATTCTCTGAATCTCTTCTAATAGAAGATTTACGCAAACTTTCCATAATTGGAAATTTGAGGCACCTTCCAGTCTGTCCTTAAACGTAAAGCTAGCTGATGCCATCTATGATCTACACAAAAAATCCCAAATTTGATAAAGCACTACATCTGAAACCCTCTAATAGCTGGTCATGGTTCTCAATAGTTGGTTATGGTAGTTGTTTTCGGTAGTTGATTTACTGTTGTAAACTCTTCAGATCCTCTCAATCAAAGAAGCTTTAATACCATGTTAGTTTCCAAACCTTAGGTGATTGCTGTCCTTATGTTCTCAACTAAACAAAACTGTTATTTAATTGTAGAAATTAAATCCTTCACATAGCACTTAGCAGTAATCAGACACATAGCTGGAGAGTAAACAACATAAGCATCAACACAATACACAGATAATTACTCCTTCAAATCAATTTTTCATTAAAATTCAAATCTTATAGGGAAACCTCCACAAATATCAAACTCCAGTTGTGTGGTACACCCAAAAAACAGATTTGCACACCTAATGAGACAATCCGCTTATTGTAAAATAAGAAACACTGCTTGCTGCCTTTTCTGGGTTGCTGTATGGTCCTGTCCATACGACTGTACGGATATGCCCATATTGAATCCATATGATTGTATGGATTCACCTGTGCAGACTTGCCTGTAGGTTTCTGCTTGTTTCTCAACTTCGGTTCCTCACCAGTGCTCCAAACCTGCTCAGCCGATGAATAAATTCATTTTCCGACAAAACTTGTCTTGAGTGAATATGAATGTGTCTTAACTCTCTGTCTTGACCTGCCTTTATGCTTGAGCTGAAACCTTAATCTACTAAAACTCTCATCTCACCATGAGATGTACAGTTGAGGTAAGTCTAAATCACTAATGTATAAAAATAAACTTTATTAGAATCACCAACTAAATATATGACTTTCACTTTATTATTAGACTGAATCACAAAAGAGATTTAACTCGAACTACGTCCGATGCATTCACATTGAATTGGTGTGGAAGTTCCTATCCGAGATGCAATCTTCAACACTATTTCATTGAATTCACCCAAGACTTGGATTTTGCCCCAACTGTTTATTCGTGTCTTTGAGGGAATTGAACCTTGGTGGCTGGCCTGACATGCGACATTTTTCACTGCTGAACCATAATCCCATTGACAGTCTTTCTATCTATTAATTTTGATTGGTTACAACTTATCTTTCCGAACTAAATCCGTCCTTCTCCTCCTTTCACTAAATCAATTTCCTTTGATAATAAATTTCAAGAACAAGAGTATAATGCAGTGCTAATCAAGGCATAGTTAGTTTTGCTTCCTCAATATTTGGGTGCAAACACATAAAAACTTAAAAGTAAACCTTGCATTTGTTAGCTGCAATTCGTCTGTTTGACTTTGTTGTGTAGTTATGTTAGGGTGCGCATGGACTAATTGATGACATAACACATCTAAAAGGATATGGCATTTTATTAATCTTAAGGAGGTACTATATGATTCTATAATGACAGTGTACTGTTTTTCTTGGAGTTACGTTGATTATGCAACTCATGTTCTTTTGGGATTGAATTGTGTTTTCTTAGATATCTTCAGGAGATATTCGATGTGAGGATTATGGGCCTTTACAGATTGGTCAAGGAGAAGCTAGGCGAGGCGAAAAAAAATTAGGTGATCATATTGGTCCTGTTTTACCATCAAATAGAGGGAAAGCACTTCCAAAGGGACAGAGTACAGGGGGCTATGCATCTTCTAAAAGCGGTACACTCAACAAGGAACCTGTTAGTATTGAGTTACGTGAGACTGATAAGCTTATCAAGGAGGTAAATTTAAATAACATAACAAACGTCTAAAAAATTTTGTTTCACATTTTTTGATGCGTGTATCTCTGTTTGTGTATATTTTTGTTAAGGTTTTCTAAAAAGTACTTTTTGTTTTCTTTAAATATCAACGAATTTCAATATATTTGTGTGTGCTTGCATGTCGGTGTTATCCATACCTTTCCTGATCCCTCTTTTCTTGCAGCAAAGTTTATTCTAGTTTGGATTTACGGATAACTCAGCTTAGGTTTAGCCTAAATTGTAGCTATCTTTAAGCTTATTGCTTTGCTTTTGTTGAAGTGTGATTAGGGTTGTTGGTGTTTATTGAGCAGTGCATCATATATTACTTCATGGAACAAAGAGTTACATCATCTAACAACACGATTACATGTAAATTCCCTTCCTAAAAAATCCAGAAATACTAATGTTAACTAATTTTTCCTTCTCCTTCTTTCTTGGAAAGGCCCTCTCCTCAGGGATACTCAAGTGATTAAGAACGGCTGCAAAGTTTTAATGGTGCACAGTTTGGCTTTTCATTATTGAAGATCTGTGGAAATCCAGGTGTAAGGCCACTTTTCATGAGGAACCATTGCCACTTTTCATGAAGAACCATCTCCTCTTAGCTTAGGGGAATTGAGTCTTTGTAAGCAGATATTGGATTTGCTTGTAAAAGCCAAATTTAATTTTTTCTGCAGCGTTAATTATTTTACCGCAAATTGTAGTAGCCTTGGTTCTACTTGTTTAGTATTTGATAATCAAAATCAGATGTCGATTTTAATTATGTTTGAATGTGTATAGTTTGTTGGTGTAGGGTTTTTAGTTCAGATTTTGTGACCAAATGAGATTTATGACTGATAGGTCAAGGTTGGTATTTAGGTTACTTCTTTATAGCTGAGTTCAAGGTACATTGAGTTAGTTCAACCAATCCTAGGGTACTGTTTGATACGAATCAAGGTAGGACAAACATGTATCAATAAGCATCGACAATTATTGTTATCTATAGCCTCTCTGTTTTCATTTTGTTGTCCACCATATTTCTGAGTCTGATAACCCAACTACTATTTGGAGATCCTCTTTGAACTGTTGGATTTATCAGGAGAATTTCTTTTGTCTATCATGCATGCAGAACTATTACGTTCACATTTCGACTCATTGGGTAAATATGAAAACTTCGCCTCATCAAATAGATATCGCTGGTCATTGATACTGTTGGTTATTTTGTTTGATAATCCGTGGTATTGTTGTGCACAACCCAGTGGGATTTGAACCAGGCAGCTATTGTAATGTAACTATCCAAGTACCTAAGAACATTGGTGACAGCCAATTGTATTAACCCCTTGGGCTATCAATGTTTGGCTGCTAGATTTACTATTTACTATATTTTGGGTTTTTTTCTTTCTGTTTGTTGAGTCTTTGCTGAGTCCCAGGCGAGCTGAGTCTTTGTTGAGTCCGAGTCTGACAACTTTGGGCTTAACATTTTTTTTCTCAATTTGTTTTCATTATTATTATTTTGAGTCACTTAGACAAGGGCTCAAACATAACTCTACACTTGTTAGGTGTTTATTATGGCCCCAATTAGGGGAGATATCACGAAGATAGAGTTGGCATTTTACATCATTAATGTGCTAAAGTACAATCTACATTCACAAAAATAAAGGATATTTATGCAAGAAAAATATAATGGCTTAAATGCAAAGTATGATGCAAAAGAAAATTGAATGGGGCTGATCTTGATACTGCATAGTGCAAATTTCTATAGACAACTACACGAGTGCTTTGAGCTGACCTAGGTGGGAGTGGTTGACTAGTATAAGATTTAAATACACCATAAGGAGGTCTGATTTTCACACACATTCATACGACTTTTCATCTTGTCTACTGCATACTTTTCTTCATATTAATGATTTCTAACCATATCTAATCTTCTTTGCTGCAGTTCAGGTCATTTGACATCCTCAAGATTCAAAACTATACTTCACAAAGGAGCTATTTTTGGCCATACCACTTGTTATGCACCAGAGCTGCTGCAACATTCCTGCGAGGCTAAGCCTAGAGCAAGGGGTCAAATTTTTTTATTGTACAGGCCATAGTGTGTTTTATTGTATGGATATTTGGATTGGGGATTGTTTACCCCCTGGATTGGTCATGGCCAGCCCCCTTGGTTTCACTCTTAGAGGTATTTGGCTTAGTTGCTTTGCTGACTGCCCCTTCGTTGTGATGATATCTCCACCATGCAGGGCTTAGGCCAAGGGTTGGTGTTCTGGGGCTTTTGAGGGCGACCCAGTGGGGCACATGACCATCTTGGTTTTGTTTATGCAAAGGTAATTGGATGTTGTAAAGGGCTGTTATCCCTTATTAGCACACCTTCTGCACCCACTTGGACCTATTTTCAGCATCCAAAAACCCCTACTCTAGTGCTACTAGCCTATGGAATCATACTTCCAGCAGATGAGCTGTGCTTATTTGACTGATTTGGATATCCTTCCAGCAGTTGATTTGTATTTATTTGACTGATTTGGATATCCTGGAATACTTGAAAATCCAATGGAGCATATGGATTATGCATCCATATTTTTCAATGGAAGCCATATCATCTTCCAATTGGTTGCTCTAAATTGCACTTCTTTAACTTACTTTCTTCAGTGGAGTTGCCAGATAAAACCTGCATGATTAGCCCTTAACAAAAATCTTACCAAAAAGCAAAGCTTACCTCTTGGTCTTGTCCTTGTAGAGTACTTATTTTAGTTTTCTTCAATGGGAGTTGCTAGGAGAGATTTGTCAAGTTAGAACCAATATCACCAAAGTACAAACACGAGAACATACTTGAGATGAAAGGAGAATGTCCAGGAATCCTTCTTGAACGAATTACTTTTGATTGGAGTTGCCAGATAAGGCCTGCAGGGTTAGTCCTTAATAATATACATCTTTAAATATTAAGCAAGGACTTACCTCAATTTATTATTGAATGTCGTTCTTTCCAAGGATGTGAAGAATATGACCGGAGTCAACCACCTTAACTGTCTTGAAATGTCCTCCAACAACATGAAGTAGTCCTTGCTGAAGAAATACATAAAGAAGATTGAGTCTCAGAAAGCTTGCTTGAAGAAACCATCGAGTATATCGTCGATAACATTCTAAGCCCCATGTCCGAAGAAGAAGGTATTCCTACAAGGTTGACGAGGTTCAGAAAAATGAAGAATAAGAAGCCCTAGTTGAAGAAATTGAAGGACACAAGGAAATGGTGAGTCCTCGTTACCCTTAGGTTACAACTTCCTATGACATCTCGGGCCTCTTGGAGGAAAAGGACAGGATTCTTGATGTCAATGATTATTGGAAGTTCATGGGTCTGTCGATATATGATTCTTCAAGACCGAGTAGTATTGATTTCGAGCCCTCTAGTGGCACATACTTTGAAGAAAAAGTCAATGAGCCTTTCCTACCATTCATAGAAGAACAAGAGGTTAGTGTGGATTAGTTTGAGCCAAATTATTACACAGATTTGAATCAATATGAAGAAGTCTTAATCACCTCAAGGAAGGGAATCTAAGACAAAATCAATGGAAGTTCGATTAACGAACGTATGATTGTTTCTGCTCCTTGTTGCTTCCACGAAGAAGATTATATCAATCCTTTTGCAATTACATTTGATGATGAAGCACTTCAGGATGTGGATCCTGTTGCTATTACAGGTGATCACCATATACAGTGGTTTCATTATGATAAAGATTTGGAAGATTTTGGAAGCTCCATCTCTGATGAGATTTCTTGGGACTCGGTTAGGTCGTTCCTACCTAGCATCAAGAAAGGTATGGGGTGTCATACAGGGAGTTCCTTTATAGGTATTGAGCCGATGGGTTTACCCTCTCCTAGGGTGGGCCATGATTATTATTTCCAACAATGTCTCTCACGCATGACAAATGTTGAGAAACCCTTTCTATCCAGTACTGGTAAGTCTTCATTGATGCATTTCAACGGAACCGAGACAGGTATAGTATTCACTTCTCATTTCCATGATATTTATTATTTATCTTTTCGCTTGAAATGTGAAGGTATGAATTTTTTGGTTGAAAACTTTATTTTTTTATGGATTATTGGGTATATAAACATGATTATTACAAAGATGAACAATATGTTTGCCCATCCAAAAGAACACTTGAACAGTTGCAGGGATATGTTACAATTAGTCTTTAAAGATACCCAAGAAATATTTTAGAGCTCATCTTTGCAATTGGTCTCCCGAGTCCATAAACATGTAATTTTTCCTTTAAAATTCAAAGTAGGGCTAAACAATATATTTAATTTGTTACTGGAAACCACACATGAATTTCTTTTACTAGTATTGCAGCGGAAAGTAAATACTCAGAAACATCCACAACATCACACAAATATAGACACAGTGTTTTTGGTATGGAAACCCTCGGATAAAACCCAAGATGGAAAAACCGGTGCAATAGTCAAATATGAAATTTATATTAAGAAGATATGGAACTATTACAACCAAAAGATAAATTCACCCAACCTGGCAAAGTGAAACCTCTGCTAAATCATCGAGCAACCCAACGACAAGGTACGATCACTTTGCGTAGCTGTACGACCCCTGCATCAGTAGTACGACCTAGTTGTATGGAATCTGTACGATGCTGATGTCAGCAGTACATAATCCGTACGACAGTTGTACGATAGCTGCACGACCCTGCTACTGTGTATGACGCTGCTCCTCTGCGTGATTTGTACGGTCCCTCTGCTCAGCCGGATACTTCGACGAATCTTCTAGGTGAGTGTTCCTCCATCTTCTCAGCAAATTCCTCCGTCTGACTTCTCTTTGTCTGTATCTCTTTTGTGTATGTGTCCTCTCCACCAAATCTCCTTTTAACTCAATTGCTAAGCAAACGTCGAAAACCCTAACCCTCACTATGGATCAATGGATGTGATCCTTCGGTGAGATCAATGGCCAAGATTAGATTAGCCATCACTTTAATTATTGCACTTTTCACTTTATAAAAGTGATTCCATTAAGGAAAAATCAAATTAGAATTATTAATGTATTTTCCTAAGTCCAAACTTAGGAAAATCACATTAAATACATTTGGCTTCCTGTTTAATGTCTTCCTAGCATGCAAGGACACATGCAATACTAGAAGACCTTCCTTGTTGCCACTTTTTAACACTCCCTCTCAACGAGGAAGAGATTCGGTAGCAACCCCAACTTGTTTCTGAACTTTACAAAACTGTGTCTGCAAAGTGCCTTGGCGAAAATGATCGCCACCTGCTCATCTATCTGTATGTATTCCAACCGAATGGTTCCTCTCTGTACACAATCTCTCAGGAAGTGGTACCGAATGTCTATGTGTTTGCTCCGATCATGGAACACTGGATTTTCAGATAGCCTGATACCACTCTAATTGTCATAGTGAACTACTGTAGCCTCTAGCTTACACTCAAACAACCTGAAAGCAACTTCCCCAGCCACATTCCCTCACAAGCAGCCAAATTGGCTACCATATACTCGGCCTTTGCCGAGCTCAATGCAACTGACTTCTGCTTCCTGCTGAACCACAAGACAACCCCTGATCCAATGCTGAAGCAACAACCTCAAGTGCTCTTCCTGTCCTCTACACACCATACCCAGTCAGCATCTGTGAAGCCTGCTAACTGTATACTCCCCCTGCGCTCATAAACCAACCCAAACTCCACTATACCTCTGATGTAGCGAAGCACGTGCTTTGCAGCTGTCCAGATTAGATCAAATTATTGAAGGGCTAAACTCCAGATTAGATCAAATTGAAACACAGCTATGAGAAGGAAAAGAAGAGCTATCATGACATGTGCAATATGAAGTTGTTGGAGTAGTCTCACGAGAAATGAGGAAGGCAAGAGATGAAATGAAAACATACTTTGAAGGAGGGCTAGATAAAATCTTGCAGTTCTTCAAAGATAGAGATGCCTCTAAAAATGTCGATTTGCCGAAGGGAGATCACTCATGTGCAATTCAGCCGAAACCAATAATCATCAATCAAATTCCTTCAAAGTGGAATTTCCAGAAGACCATCGAGATTACACGTATAAAAAATCATACTCGGCTGCAATGCAATCAATGGGGGGATACTCGATGAAACCCGAATTGAAATTAGCCGAATTCGATGGTGAGACGAAACAAAGTGTTGCATGGATCAATAAAGCGGAGGAATTCTTTTGCATTCACAAAATTTTATTTGACGATGAAAAGGTTAAATATACATCTCCATGCAGCTCGAAGGTCGGGCGTATAACTGGTACATGTGGTGGAAGAAGATGACAAACATATGTGCTTATAGCTGGGACACATTCAAAAATGATTTTTTCAAAGGATTTGAAGATGTGACAAAGGACTTTTTCGCAAAAATTACTAGGTTACAACAAAAAGGCGACGTGGAAGAATACACATACGAATGGGAAGCCTTAGCGATGCGAGTACCAGAATTAACAAATGTTCAACGTCTCCAGACATATGTCTCTGGTCTTAAACCTTACATAAGAGAAGAGTTAGAATTGTATAACGTATTCAATCTGGATAAGGCCCGACGCAAGGCAAAAATTATTGAGGAGAAGTTTAAAAGATCAAGACAAGGGAACCTTGACAAACGATATCTGTGACAACAAGATTGAAGAGACACAATGTAGATATTGCAAAGATACATGGTCACCTGGTCATCAGTGCAACAAATCTCAGTCATATGGCTATGAATTCGAAAAGGGTTCAAAAACATTGACCAACCGTATCGATAGTGACAGTAAAAAGAAGAATAATTGTCGTCGATGCGGTGAAAATTGGGTTCTAAGCCACAAATGCAGAACCAATTATACAACACATTGCAAAATCATAAACGAGAGAGAAGTACATGTATCAGCTAAAGAAGATACTTTCGATTCAGACAAAGATACAAGCCTATTTGAAGTTTCAATAGAGACCATTACTTGTGTTCAACAAACATGGAAGTAAGAAGATCTAGCGACTATTAAGAAGGTTAACACCCAAGAAAAGAAAAGCCAACCACTCACAAAAATATATACCCCACCTCAGTTGAGAAGTCGCGACAACTTAAAAGATGAACAACTCCTACCTCGAGTAACAGGATCAAGGAAGTTAGAACCAAAGAGATTACAACTTACTGGGACAATTAAGAATAAGGACATCACAATTTCGGTCTATTCTGGAAGTACCCATAATGTGATTGATATCAACAAGGCAAAATAGCTAAATTTTTTTCTGTTCCCTACAAAAAGAGTTAAAGCCTCAACCATCGCTGATCAACACATCGAAGAAGTGGGAAAATGTCATAAGGTTGCAGTGCAGATACAAAACTTAAACTTGCAGCTTGACTGTTTTGGATTACCTCTCAAGGAAGTAGACTTGATATTAGGTGCTGACTGGTTAACATCATTGGGAATGTACTCTACCAATTTACAAAACAACACATGGAATTCTGATGGAAAGGAACCAAGCACCGACTGTATGGTTCAGAAGGTTCTAGACCTAAGTAAAAGGAGTCGCTGCATGAAAAGGATATAGATCATCGTCAAATAAAAGAGATAAGTCTAGAGCGCACATATCAAATCAACATCCACAAAGATCCAGAATAAAAGGAAACGCCAAATTCAACTTTGAGGACAAGTTTCCCTTAAAGAGGATGGCAATGTAACAAATATAAATAATAAATAATTAATAAAATAGCAAATAAGTAATAAATAATAAAAATATAATTATATTTAACAAGAGGACGTGACTTCCCATATTTAATGGCCAAACCATATTTATAGGAGGCCAAACCATTTGTAATATCATCATTCAATTTTTACATATATAATATTTTAGAGATGGATTATCTCCCTAAGTAAACCTCGGATTCGGGTTTTTCTTGCAACACCAGACTCGGTGTACCAGGAATGATGCCAAACATAGCCAAATTCATGGTCACGTTTGTACAAGGTAATTAATACTAGTGAGCATGAACACAGGACTTTAACAATTAGGACTATTCAACAACTCATGATAATAAGTCAACAAAAAGGAAATCACCATTGTTAGCCACTAAATGGCTAGTCAAAAGCTGTTTAGGTAGATGATAGACACAACTGAGAACTCCGCAAATACATGATGTATACTTGCTTAATTATATACCTGTCTCTCAAATAAGCCTGAAGCACAACTCTGGGTGAATGAAGGACAAATGAAAGCATACCAACTGCTGCTCTGCTTAGTGAACCATAACCTATCCAATACATCACAATGGGGTCATAAAAGGCAAAGTCACGACAAGGGGAATTGGATAACTGCTCCGAATACTCTGAATAGGTTTGTAACATAGCTCCACCACCGATCATCATGTGTCTGGATACATCGTCAACTCATGTAATAGAACTGGCTCATTCCTCTGACAAGCTGATCTGCATCATAGTAGCCCTGCTACTATAGATGTGATAACAAGACCGTGTTAGATCAACATGAAGATTAGCCACGTATCATATGGATTGGAGTTATCGGACAAGAGTTGTATCCACAACATTTTTCACATATCATGTCTTAAAAAGGTGTTAGGACAACATCATAAAGCACAAACAATCCTTCATATGTTGGATGACGAAGGACGAATTATCTTGGACACAAAAGCCATTATTGCTACCAGGGAAAATAGATTGCATTCTCAAGTAATCAAGGAGTATCTTATTAAATGGAAAATTCTTCATGAAGAAGACACAACTTGACGCAACTTGGGAGTCGGAGCATTTTTGACAGTTGTATTCTTTGTGAGCATTGCTTTGAGGACAAAGCAATGTTAAGGGAATGGCAATGTTATGTATATAAATACATAACTATAATAAAGTTATAAACATTCAAGTTTAATAAATAATAAGAAAATAAATATATAATATTATAATAATTGGTTAAATAATTAAATGAAGAATCAAAGGGTGTGGGTGAATCTTTTCAATGTAAAGACACAAAAGGGCTATTTAAATAAGTCCAGAATGTATTGTAATTCTCATCTTATCAAATATTCATTTTTATATATGCATTTTTATCTTCATTGGTTTAATTCGAGAAGCAGTCACTTCAAAGAGGAGGCTGTTTGACGGCTGAGAAGTGCCAAAAATGACTTCTATTGCTAAGCTATGGTGGAAATTTGTACTCAAAATTTCTCAGAAACCACTTAGACCTTGACATATTGCTTCCTTTGCTCCCTCTTCTTTGATTCAGGCTTGAAAGTGGCCTCAAAATTTACTTCCTTGATATTCATGCAAATAGGGGGTAACAGGTTCCTTTATGTTTGATTTCCATGATAACCTTGACATTGTAATTGGCGGGAATATTCAAAGAAACATGGGATACTCTTGGATACTTGAAATGGGAATGTGCAATGTGCAGGAAGTCAATCAATCCATTCAATTAGTATTTAACAAAGATCTCAATTGACATGCATCCAAAAATAAAACTGAATAAAAGTAGTAAAACCATGGCTTTCAAATTGAAGTCCATGAACTTCCTCCGTTTGTAACTTGGGTTTGGCTTGGGCTTTGAGCCCTATTCTTGACAAAATAGGTGTGACTTGAGATAAGTGAATGAGCTTGCCCTCTGCAACAACTTTGAAACAATTGTATCGTACGTGGAAGAGTTGACCTGGATTGAATGCCTCATTCAGTTGCCCTTCTTTGCAGAGTGCTTCACAGTGAAAGTTAAATTTTTAGGTGATACGCACTCGAGGTTTTGGGTTGTTCTGCCGTTAATGACGAGCACTGATCTTGCAGGTGGTAATATGACACTTGGGGTTATTGTGTAAGGGATGAAGGACTGGATTGCCGAGTGGTCTTAGGCACCAAAATAAAAATCAAAATCATCAAGTTTTTCATGGAAACTCAAATAAGATATGTGATTTTCGCCGATGAGAATTCAGAATTGTAGTTATCTTCTTAGATCCAAATTAGATTCAAAACTCTAGAAAACCCAAGACAGAAAATGAGTTATTCTATGCAATCCAACACTGCTTCTATGCTTCCACATGATCCCAAGTATCTTTACCGATTTACACATTGCACACAAAAGCAAGGAAGCAACCCAAATTTTCAGCCCAGATCTATTGAGACAAGAGGAAGAAATCCAAATAAGATTTCTCACAGTTGAACCCTGACTGCAATGTTGAATGCAGCCTCAAATTTTCATTCTGCAATCTCTTTGGCCCCATGTTTGTCAACTCCCTCAATATTAGAGCTCTAGTCTTTGCTTCCCACATCAAACTCAACTGGAGTATTAGCTGTCCATTAATAGGAAATGGGTTACAATTTTGCCCGATAGATAGAAGTACCTCCCCCCAAATCATCATATTTCATCTCTGTTGAAACGCTGAACACAGATTACTATATTGATATTCCAAAACACCATATTCTGAATTTTCTGTTACTTGCCAATCACTAAAAATAACTAACTTACCCAACACAGTCTCAGTTCTCTCTAAATCACATGCAAGTACCAAACCCCAATTCTCAATCACTGAGAATGTATAACAACACATAAAATTATTTAGGACTTGAAACACATGAGACCATTCACAACTTCTAAGTTTCTAACTAATATTCTAACTAATATAGCAATCACACATAAACAACTGGAGAAAGAAGTTTTTGGTCAGTGACCCTGGAAAAAACCTTGCGGGAAAACTAGTGAGAGTATATAACAACTTTTATAATCTTAAGCAGTTTAAAATAGATACAATAGAGTCAGTCCAACATAGACTTATCTCTAAGCCACACATGCTCTGATGATCAAGTCTGATCTTTCATGGATAGCTGGGTAATGCGCCCCTTTGATTGAATGCACCCCCCACACTGAAAGAATGCGCTTGTTACTATGACTGTATCTCTCTCTGAACTGCTATTTGACTAGGGCTTCTCGGCCCTCTACGTCTAGATCATTGTCTCAGTGATGCCCTCGCTTAGATTAGCTGAACTCTATCTCAGAGCTTGCCCTCCTCAGAGAAATGCGCCCCCTTTGATAGATGAATCAATGATGTGCTCTGCGGCTTAATTCTATCTCCAAAGTATTTTCCATTAGCCACAGATGAAGTGTGCTCGATCTATTTCAGATCTACACCCTCTCTCACTGCTAGATTGCACCCTCTTTTCTCAAGAATGCACCCTCTACATGCATTGATTCACCCTCTTCTCTGACCACCTGAGTCTCACAAGTGATAATGACCTTTTCCCTCTGGATGCCTTTTTCTTATCTACCGATGAGATTAGGGTTCCAAATCCCTAATTCATTTTCCATGCAAAAAATCACACTTTTGCATTAAAAAATAGTGCATTAAAAATGCATGCATGCACATGCATCATGCATATATCATGCATATGCATCATGCACCTCACACTACTGCATTAAAAACTGGTACATCTCTGGACTCTTCACATGCAACTGGTAGAAGTCATTGAAACCTCTTATGTCTCCACCACTAGATCCATGACTACTGGTAGAATGTTTCTCGCACACTTCATCCCTACCTATACTGATAATGCACCTTCATGCTAGGTAAAACCACATGAAGGACATCTCGTGTTACAAAACTCAACACATATCATGGGCTCAACATCATGGGGTTCCAAGGATACAATGTTGTAGCTCAGCTTTTGGTAGATGCTGGGGAAATTTGCATCACAAAGCAAGAGATGAACAATGGCCTATGTAAGAAGGAAAGTGCTTCAATAAGACCAACTCCAAAAGAAAGCAATTCCTCCTTTATCTTGGCTAGTGATGGTGGTTTAGATATAGGTAGGCCTAAGTTACGAAAAACATGTTAGTAGCCTTGGAGAAACATCGTTCCCTATTTCGGATCTTGAAACGGAGGGGATACGTCCTTGAAACGTTGCTGATACGTATCCGATTGGTATAGATATGTTTCAAGGGTTTTGGATACGTTTCAATGTAGAGGTGATACATTTTAGGGAAATTGTAAAACGTATCAAAGAGAGAGGGCCACATTTCTAACAATTTTTTATTGTTGAAATCAATTTTTTAATTGTTTTCCTGGCCTACGTTGAAACCCCAAAGGGCCCATGACGTCTCCATGGAAGCTATAAAAAATATTAAATAATAATATTAAGTTCTTAAAGTAAAAGTAACGTTCTCCTTATATTTCATTTTCCATCCTTTTACTGAATTTTTTAATATTACCATTAATTGTTTCAGGGTGTTTGAGAGTGGTTTCAACCTCATTAGACTTCATATGCAAAAAGTGGAATTTTTTATTCAATTCAGAGTTCAATCGAGGGTATGGGATTGGATTCTATCATATTTGAGGGTATGGGATTGGCATTTAAGCAAGCACATCAACCTCTCTATGTACTTTGGCGTTGGTGGTAAAAATTGTTTAACTCCTCCATCTTGAATGGACTTGGACCCACTTCCATAGCTAGAGGATGTGAACATTGGTGCTGGACAGGTGCCTTCAGGCCCAAGGGAATCAAGCCAGGATTGGGATCCCTATTTTCAGTCTACTTTTGTTGAGCACATAGATGACGATTATGACTCTGAGCTGAGGATTTAGATGATATTAGTTAAAAGTTTTCATAGTATAATGATACATGTATGGTTAATGATATTAGATAGTAGTGTCAGGTGATGATGATGATGTACAATGATAATATTATGATGATTATGATGACAATGATAATATTTATGATACACACACACACACATATATATATATATATATCTGTGTGTGTGTGTGTCAGTGTTCCACGGGGACGCTTCCTGTAGGGTCGGGGACATGTTTTAGCGTTTCCTGTATCTCGAGGACGACATGTATCGTTTTAGCTGAGGACACACACACACACACACACACATATATATATATCTGTGTGTGTGTGTGTGTCAGTGTTCCACGGGGACGCTTCCTGTAGGGTCGGGGACACGTTTTAGCGTTTCCTGTATCTCGAGGACGACATGTATCGTTTTAGCTGTGAGGATTCAGATGATATTAGTTAAAAGTTTTCATAGTATAATGATACATGTATGGTTAATGATATTAGATAGTAGTGTCAGGTGATGATGATGATGTACAATGATAATATTATGATGATTATGATGACAATGATAATATTTATGATACACACACACACACACACACACACATATATATATATATATCTGTGTGTGTGTGTGTCAGTGTTCCACGGGGACGCTTCCTGTAGGGTCGGGGACACGTTTTAGCATTTCTTGTATCTCGAGGACGACAAAACTCCATGGCGAAACATTTCAGGACGTCTCGCTGTGGGCAAAACTCGACGAAATATTTCGGTTTGCGACAAACCTGGGCGTCCCGCATGGAACTCCGAAACTTCTGGGCATCTCAGACGAAACTCTCAAACTTTGATGAACCTTCTGGGCATCTCACACGAAACTTCGAAACTCTAGCGAACCTCCAAATCATGACGAATTGTGTAATGTGTTTGCATTGTTAATTTATCAGATTCTTGTTTACATTGCATGATTGCACAATGATGAACGTAGGATTTAGTAATTTAATAATTTGCATGGGATGAATTGTTATTGTTGGGAATTATATTTTAGCGTTTCCGCAAAAAACATATTGGCCTTGCACATGGTTTAAGGCCCTCCTAAACCATGTACAATAAAACCATGGGTTGTTTAGGAGGCCTTGCACATGGTTTACCATGTGCAGGGCCTCCTAAACAACCCATGGTTTTATTGTTTTACCATGTGCAAGGCCTCCTAAACAACCCATGGTTTTATTGTACATGGTTTAGGCGGGCCTTGCAAATGGTTTTAAAGACATGTGTAAGGCCTCCTAAACAACCCATGGTTTTATTGTACATGGTTTAGGGGGGCCTTGCAAATGTTTTTAAGACCATGTGCAAGGCCCTCCTAAAGATTTAGGAGGGCCTTGCACATGGTTTTAAAACCCTATATGGGGGAGATGTTGTAATGTTCGTTCCTAACAAAATAAAAAATAATAAAAAATATTATATGTCGGCCATAAATAATATTAAATATTAATAATAAAAATGTTATATGTCGACCTTAAATAAAAAGATGTGTCTTTTGGTTTGAATTAAATGAATAGCTCCTTGAGTGCAATACTTAAGAAGAGGTTTGCACCTTGAGAGATTTGATCCTTCTCGGTGTTTGATAGAGCCTAAGATTTGGATCTATGCTAGTGACACATCACACATAAAAAATGAATCATGTACCGAATCTCGAGTCATAAAAAATATAACAAATGTATGTCATGATGATCATCATCATGACTCATGAGTCATCTACCATGGAATCAAGTAAATAAACTATCAATTCCTTTTACGGGCAAGGGTA
Source organism: Pseudotsuga menziesii (assembly GCA_001517045.1). Taxonomy (NCBI): domain Eukaryota; kingdom Viridiplantae; phylum Streptophyta; class Pinopsida; order Pinales; family Pinaceae; genus Pseudotsuga; species Pseudotsuga menziesii. The sequence continues at coordinate 689,557 of LPNX011156401.1, forward strand.
ATCGTTGTGGAAATGGACCGTCCTCTAGAACTAGGAGTAGGTGCCCTTGAGGCTCGTGGGCCTTGTACCAAACATTGAAGTCCTCTAGAAGAAGACCTTACAAAATGATGTCCTCTAGAAATTGAAGAAGGCGACCAAAACTGATGTCATGTAGAAGAAGAAGGTAGAACAAGTACTCCTCCGCTGCTGTAATTTTCCAGATGTCACTACTCGATCTGAAAATCTGAGATCTCAACCAACCTTGAGTCTCACTAAGCCACACGCATATACTTGAAACCCAACTTCTCTATGCCAAAGAAGGTAGCAACTATGCAATATACTTATAACATAAAGTACTAGAAATCTCTTTACAACTTAACACATAAAATGACAGTCACACATATGAAACACAGATTTTCCTTGGAAACTCCGAAGGGAAAAGACCAACAACTTGGGTTTTTTTCAATATCGAGCAAGAGTAAAGAGTAAAGAGAGAGTATACAATAAGAAATACAATCAATAGGAACCTAATGGGTCAAATCCCTAGATCTACATGCAGTTGCAACTGCTACTCTTGGGAAATGTGCCCCCAACTGTCTACCCTAATCACTGAATCTTAGATCACTGCCTCTCTAACCTCTGAAGAAGTACTACCTCTCTAACCTTTGAAGAAGTGCTCCCTCTGCTCTTCTTCACTGCTTTGCTCTGTTGGATGAAAAACCTACGACCTTAATCTCTAAATGACGACCCCAGTTGTATAACTGAGCCCTCTCTGCTCAAAAGTGCTCCCCTCCGACTCTGCCTCAGTCAATCTCTGATTAAGATCTCTGTGAGCCTCCTCAGTTATTGATGGAAGACCCTTAGCTCCTCTTGGCCCTCCTGGCCTCAATACATGTGCCTCTGCTCTCACACATTTGCCCTTGTTGGAGAGATACACCCCACTATCTTAGTGAATGTGGCCCAACTCCTCTGCTCTTGGATCAACGATGCTCTATTGCTAAATGAACTGGATCTGAGGCTCTCTAAGCCCCTGATCTAATCTCTCTTCGATTCTGATCTAAAATGTCAGATCTATCTCAGATATGTGTCACACTCCTCAAAAGGTGCGTCTCCCTCTCTTTGGAATGCGCCCCTCTTTGTCAGGTGATGAATGGCTCTCCTGTGAAGATAATCTCGCTGCTCTCTAAAAAGCTTGGTAACAATTACCACCTGACTGCTTTTTATAAGTCACTCTAAAATTAGGTCACCAAAACCCTAATTAGGGTTCCAAAACCCTAATTTTACACTCATGCAAAATTGCACTTCTGCATCTTTCCTTATTAACTTTTCAACACTTAACGAGGAAAGTGTTCTGCACCACTGCCATCTTGTCCCTGAAATATACAAACTTATTTTTCCCATGTGACTTTGTGATAATGTCCGCTATCTACTCATCTGTAGACAAATACTAAAGCTAAACTGCTGCCTTCTAAACATGATCTCAATGTGCTTGGACCTGTCGTGAAAAACTGGATTCTCCGTGAGTTTCATGCAACTTTGATTATCACAGTTAATCATAGTTGGCTCCAATTGCAGATCAAATAAACTCACTAGCATCTTGCGAAGCCAATAGCTTCACAACTAGCCAGGCTCGCTGCCATATATTCTGTCTCTGCAGAACTAGGTGCCACTGGATTTTGTTTCCTGCTGAACCATGACACAACTTTTGAACCCAAGCTGAAACAACACCCAAAGGTGCTTTTCCTGCCCATTGCAATACTTGCCCAGTTAGAGTTCGTATAGCCGATCAACTGTGTTCCACCCCCTCTCTCATACTTCAAACCATAGTCTACAATTCCTCTAAGGTACCTGAGCATGTGCTTTGCTACCTCTTGGTGCACTCCTGGGCTCCTCCATATACTGACTCAAGGTATTGACAACATAACATAGATCTAGCCTAGTGTTGACCAAATACATCAGCGATTTGATCAGTTGACGATACTTGTTGGATCAACCAACTCTCTCTCAGAAGCCACGAGCTTCTTCCAGTTGGTTGTCATAGGTGTGGTCATAGGTCTATAGTCCTCCATCTGAAATCTCTTCACAACGTCAACTACATATTTGCTCTGTCCTAGAAGGATATGCCCATCTTCTTGCCACACTTCCATATCCAAAAGATAATGCATCATCCCATTGTCTTTCATGTCGAACTATGAAGCAAGATCTTTCTTGCAACTAGCTATGAGTCTTTCTGCTCCTATAATAAACAAGTCATACACATACAGGACTAGAATGAGAGGATTCCCATTGACTACAATGAAGTAGAGGTTGGGATCTTCCTTGCTCTTCTGGAAACCCATCTTGCTACAATTAGGAATCTATCCTTGAATACCAAGCTCTTGGAGCTTGCTTTATTCCATACAAGGCTTTGCTCATCCTGCTCACATGAGACTCTCTCATATACCACAAAGTCCTCTCGCTGCTCAATGGATAACTCCTCCTCTATGAATCCATTCAGAAATGTTGTCTTTACATCCATTTGGTGGATCTTCTAGCCCATTTTTCTGCAATGAAGATCATTGTTTTGATCAAAGTGTATCTAGCAACTGGAGCAAAAGTCTCATCATAGTCATTTCCCTCAATCTGTGAGATTCCTCTCTCGACAAACCTGGCTTTGTATTTCTTAATATTGCCATCCACAACATATTTAATCTTTTAGAGCGACTTGGAAGTCACCACTGACTTTCCTTCAGGTCTTGGCACAATCTCCCAAACATCTTTCTTTATGATGGAAGCATACTCGTCCACCATGGCATCCCTCCAAACCTACTTGCTTGTTGCTTGCAGATAAGAAGAGGGCTCGGATTCACTGATGTTGCTCACCATAGCTAAAGAGCTACAAAACCTCTTTTGTACCTTGCTCTCTATCATGGCTCTTTTGAGAGTTCCCACTGTCTGGGCTTCCTCTTCCCTTAAGTAACCTCTTGCGGGGAGAACAACTCATCCTCATCCCAATCCACTGCCTGACACTGAGTACCAGATGTGGTAGCTCCAATGGTTTGAGACCCTGTAGCTTGAGAACTTGTAACCTGTGAACCTGAACTTGTGGGACCACCACCCTGCAACCTTGTACTTGTACCTGTGGAACTGACTATCCGTGAACTTGTCACCTTAGAAACACGTGACCTTGAGCTTTGAGCCGTCGTACTCTGTACAAGATCAACTTGAGGGGTAGGAGCTTGCTTCTCCCCCTTCTCTAACTCCCGAGACTTCCTGAAAGCCTTGTCCTCCTCAAATTTTATACGCGTCTCACAACTGTTGTTTCTTTGCAGGAATATAAATGCGGTAGGCTTTCGAAATCTTGTCATACCCAACAGAGATAACCTTCTATGCATTGGGCTCCAACTTTGTCATTTTCTCAGAAGGGACATGAGAGTAGGTAAGGCATCCAAAGATCCTGTAATTCCCTACCTCAGGATTCTTCAGGAGTCTTGCTTCCCAAAACCTTATGGGGACCCTTGTTTTGAATGTACACAGTTGTGTTACAAGCTTCTGCCTAGAGAAAGAAAGGCAAACCCTGATCATGCAACATAGATCTCGTTGCACCAACTATTTCCTTGCTCTTTCTCTCTGCCGCCCCATTTGGTTGAGGTGTGTAAGATACAATCAACTGCCTCTTGAGTCCCTCCTGAACGTAGAAAGCATCAAACTCCTTAGAGGTATACTTGCCCCCATTGTCTAATCGCAATAATTTGATCCTCCTCCATGTCTAGTCCTCTTCCAGAGATTTGAACTCTTTGAACTTCTGCAAGATGTCTTTCGATTCCTTGCTCTTCAGGAAGTAGATCCAGGTCTCCTTGGAGAAGTCATCAATGAAGGTTACATAATACTCGTAACCCTTCAGTGATACGTTGACATTGGACCACAAAGGTCTGAATGTATCAAGTCCAGTATTCCTGCAGATTTGTTATGACTGCTTGGAAAAGTACTATTGACATACTTGCCAAGCGCACACCCCTTGCACACATCATTGTTTTTTGTGTTGAAGTCTAGCACACTTATCACAATCTCCCTCGAAATCCTCAAAGATGGATGATGTAGGTGGGCCATCCTCCTGTTTCATAACTCACACAAGTCACAACCATCACTACTGCTGTCATGTGCTAAGGCATGATGAATTTGAAAACTGAGCTTGTATAGTTTCCCACTGCGGACCCCAATCCTCATTGTTATAAATATACTGGATCCCTTAGGATATATGAGTACTTGCCCATCTTGGAACATCACCCAAAACCCCCTATCCTTTACAGTCGAAACGAATACCAAGTTCTTTTTCAATCTAGGAATGTACAAGACATCTCTTAATTTCATGAATTCTCCAAACTCCCTTTGAAAGGAAACTGTCCCTTGTCCAACTACCTTGGTTGAAGTGTTGTCTCCCAACACAACCTCTAGATCTAACCTTGTCTTAGTGAGATCTATACAATGTTGTCTAACACCTATCATGTGGTTGGAGGCCCCGCTATCAACATACCAAATATTGGTAAGGGATGCACTCGATGAATGAAAGGAAATCAAAGGCAATTCCCTGTCAATCTCTTTTGTGGAAATCTCATCCATATCTGCTGAATTGCACGAATGACAAGAACGAGGGAACACTCTTTGTCAAACCTCTTAGAAAACAAATCAACTTTAGGTACATCTTTCGACTACGTCTGCTGCAATTTGTCTGCTACTTTCAATTATGTGTTCATGATTTTCTCACAGATCTTTGAACCAAAATTATTCCAAAGAACTTCTCTCGGTCATAGATCTAGCCCCTACTCACGCAAATTTGAAAGATCTATCACAGATCAAACCTTCAACCTCACAAATCTGGTGTGACTACTTGTAGGTTTGAACCCTGGACTCACAAATTTGATAGATCTGACCTCTACAACCGTAGTTCTGAACCCTACTCTTCATATTTGGTAGATCTGTTCTCTATCTCACAGATCTAATATCTCAACTGACTCCCCACACCGATTTAATATACAACTTGCAAATCTGAGTGTGGGTGCCCCTGACCTTTAACAAGGCTCTGATACCATGTAAATTTTCCAGATGTCACTACTTGATTTAGAAATTTGAGATATCAATTGGCCTTGCGTCTCACCAAGCCACAAGCATATACTTAAAACCCAACTTTTCTATGCTAGAGAAGGTAACAACTATGCAATATACTTATAACAAAAAGCACTAGAAATCTCTTTATAACTTAACACATAAAATGGCAATCACATTACGAAACTTAGATTTTTCCCTGGAAACTCCAAAGGGAAAAACCAACAACTTGTGGCTTTCTTCAATCTTGAGCCAGAGTAAAGAATAAAGAGAGAGTATACAATAAGAGAAACAATCAATAGAAACCTGATGGGTCAAATCCCTAGATCTACATGCAGCTGCAACTACTGCTCTTGGGAATGCGCCAGCTGTCTACCCTAATCTTTGAATCTCAGATCATTGCCTCTACCACTCTCTAGAAGAAGTACTGTCTCTCTAACCTCTTATGAAGTGCTCCCTCTGCTGTTCTTCACTACTCTACTCTGTCGGATGAAGAACCTACGACCTCAATTTTTGAATGACACCCCAGCTGTATAGTTGTGCCCTCTCTACTTAGAACTGCACCCCTTTGACTCTACCTCAGTCAATCTTTGACGAAGATCTCTGTGATCCCTCCTCAATTACTGATGGAACATCCTCAACTCGTCTTGGCCCTCTTGGCCTCAATACGTGTGCCTCTGCTCTCACACGTGTACCCTAGTTGGAGAGATACACTTCACTATCTTAGTGAATACGTCCTAGCTCCTCTTCTCCTAGATCAGTGATGCTCTACTATTGAACGACCTGGACCTGAAGACTCTCTCATCCCTTGATTTAATCTCTCTTTGACTCTGATTTGGAATGTCAGATCTATCTTAGATCTATGTCACACTCGTTAGAAGATGCGCCTCCATCTCTTTGGAATGCGCCCCTCTGTCAGATGATGAATGGCTCTCCTGTGAAGGTAATCTCATTGCACTCTTAAAAGCTCGGTAACAATTACCCCCTAATTGCGTTTTATGTTTCGACAAATGAGCAGGTGGCTGACATTCTCACAAAGGCTTTGGGTAGAGGGAAGCATGTCTACTTTAGAGATAAGTTGGGAGTGGTGAAAAACACTTTCCTTGGTAAGAGGGAGTGTTGAAAAGTTACCTAGGAAGTGTTTGTCCATCTGGACTTGCCTTGGGGTGGACAAGGACACTTAAAAAGTGTTGACTCCTAGTCTTGTGCATTTAATGATGTGAGGAGTACTTTATAATTTTAAAGTGATTTTATTAAAAGGCTAAGTCATGGTTTTCCTAGGTTCACATTTAAATAAAGTTAAGTGAGCGATTAAATAGAAAGGGTTTGTTCTAGCTTTATTAAATGACATGAGATGCACTAAATGTCATTTAATTAATATTTAATGGAGCATTTAATGTGAACCCTTCATCTAATCTAATCTTGACCATTAGATTGACAATGAAGTTACCATGAACAAAAAGGACTAGGGAAAGGAAAAAGTTGTTTCATTGTGATCATTTCCAAAAGAGATTTTTGGAGAGAGGAAGAGAAAAGAGAGCGAGGGTTTTGAAGAGATTTCTTAACCAGCAGAAGAGAGAAAACCAGAGAAGATAATTTCTGCACAGAAATCGAGGAGAGAGATTCTGCACAAATTTCAAGAAGAAACTGGCATGAATTTCAAGGTTTTCGTACAACAGAAAAGGGCACAAAAAACGAGGACTGTATCACACAGAAATTGAGGAAGATTTTGCACAGATTTCGAGGAAGGTTCTGCACAGAAATCGAGGAAGATTCTGCACAGAAACTTAGAAATTTGTACTGTACGGATTCAACACTGTTTTCAAGGCAAAGCACAAAAATCCGTACTGTACGGATTCTGCATGTTTTTCGAGGTGAAGAACATAAAATTAATTGCTGTCCGTACAACCGTTAATTGGCACACATTTTGAGGTTGTGATTGGCACATTTTTCGAGGAAGAAATTTCAGCAGTGGGGTTCAAACTTCGAGGCAGAAATTTGACAAGTACTGTTGATTTAATTTTTGTATTTTTACTGAAGAAAATAAAAATCTTTCTCACTCAGAAATAGGTTTTTCCTTTAGGGGTTTTATCCTGGACCATTGGTCAAAAATAACTGCGTCAATTTCATGTGTGTTTGATTGCCTGAAATTTTGAGTTTAAAGTTTTGATGAAAGAGAAAAATTTCCGAATTCTTTAATTTTGAAAAAGAACCTCATGTGTTTCAGTTTCAGTCAATTTTTTTATTAAAATTTGTGCATAAAAGGTTTGGGCATTAAACTATGCAGAGAAGCCAAAAGGCTTGAAACCGGGTTGGGGTTTGTGAAAAACTTTCATGGTATTAGAGCACATTAAAGATTCAGAATTTTAAACATTCAGAAAACTGGGGTTGGAGAAAAGAAAGTCTTGAACATCTTGCTTGAAATTACAGGTTGCAGACATGGTTTTTCGTCTTAGAGTGGAAGATAGGTTAGAGGGGGCTGCAAATTTTAGCCCATGGAAGGCTAAGATTAGTTTGATACTTGAAGAAAATGAAATATGGGATATAGTTCATAGTACAACAACAAATCCTGTAGTAGTACCTGCTGATGCAACAGATAAGGCAACTCTTATGAAAAGGGATGTGAGGGCAAGAAGGGTTATTCTTGACGCTGTGAAGGATCATGTGATCCCTCACATTTCAGCAAAAGATCATGCATTTCATATGTGGACAACTTTAACAAATCTTTACCAAAGTTCGAATGAAAACAGGAAGATGGTATTGAGGGAGAAGTTGAAGAGTGTGCACATGGGTAAAGGGGAAGGCATGGCATTATATCTTACCAAGATCACACATGTAAGAGATGAGCTTGCAGTTGTAAGTGAGGTGATAGGGAGCGTTGAGATGGTGCGTACAACACTAAATGGTGTGACTCAACAGTGGACCGTGTTTGTGGAAACTATCATTGGTAGGGAGAGCATGCCTGCATGGGATCGATTGTGGGATGATCTCACACAGGAGGTGACACAAAGAGGTTACTTATAGGGCAGTTCATCATATCACAAGGATGATGAGGAGAATGTTGCTTTAGCAACGAAGGGCAAAAAGAAGAAAAAGTTCAAGAAGGGTTCCAAGGATGGGGCCAAACAGCATGATGGGGAGAAGAAGGACATGAGCAAAGTGAAATGCTTTGCATGTCAGAAGATGGGACACTATGCTGGACAGTGTCCGAACAAGGAGAAGAAGAAACAACAGACAACAACTACAGTAGAGATTGATGAGTTTGCTGCGAGATTTGAGAGAGACTTTTATCTCTTAGCGGGTGTTAGTGTTGTGAGAGCATCTTTTATCACTAGCAGGGACTTTCATGATGACATGGAGCATTCCATGATTGTTGGGCATTCGTTGAGTGCCTCCACTACTTCCTCCACTTGGTACATTGATAGTGGAGCTTCGAGTCACATGACAGGTGATTGTGATATGTTTTCAGATATGTTAGAGATAGACTTGGAGTTGGAGGTTGTATTGGGAGATGATACAGTGGTGAGAGCAGTTGGGCGAGGGACTGTCTGCTTTAAGATGGAGTCCATGCAACCTATGTTTATGAGGAATGTGTTGTATATCCTTGGGTTGAAGAAGAACCTTGTTTCAGTTTCCATGATTGAGGACAGAGGCTTCGGTGTATATGTTCTTGATGGGAAAGTTCACATCTTTCCCAAGTCAGCAGGTCTATCTGATTCACGGGTGATTGGAGTCAGATGTGGGAAACTGTACAAGCTTCTTTTCCAGCCACATCATGCACTGTCACACACTCAAGGTTGCAATGAGTTGTGTGAGCTAAGTGAGCTGGGGGAGAACACCTGATTGATGCGTGCAAGAAGGATCTTGCTTCCGAGTTCGAGATGACAGGCCTTGTACTGATGCATTATTATTTGGGGATGGAGGTTTGGTAGGAGGATGAACATGTTTTCCTGGGGAAAGGAAAATATGCTGCAGATTTTCTGAAGAGATTTCAGATGACTGATTGCAGAGCTATGTCTACACCCATGATCACCAACTGGGCGAAGCTTCATGCTTCAGAGGGAAAGTTGGTGGACCCTACTTTGTATTGTCAGTTAATTGGTTCGTTGATGTATCTGGTCAACACTAGACCAGATATGAGTTTTGTAGTGAACACTCTCAGTCAGTTCATGGTGGAGCCTAGGAGAGTGCATTGGACTGCTGCAAAACATATTTTGAGATATCTTGCAGGTACAACTGATAATGGATTGGATTATAGGAGATTTGGTGGAGTGGGATTGGTTGGCTATACAGATTCAGATTGGGTAGGTAGTGTTTCGGACCGAGAGAGCACTTCTGGTTGTTGCTTCAGCTTGGATTCGACAGTTGTGTCGTGGTTCAGCAAGAAACAAAAGTTCGTGGCATTGAGTTCTGCTAAGGTTGAGTATATGGCAGCCAGTCAGGCTAGTTGTGAGGCTTTGTGGCTTTGCGAGCTGATGGTGGACTTATTTGGTTTGGAGCTGAGCCCTACAGTTATACAATGTGATAATCATAGTTGCATCAAGCTCTTTGAGAATCTGGTATTTCATGATAGGTCGAAGCACATAGAGATCAAATATCACTTTATCAGAGACTATGTTTAGAGAGGGGCTGTTCAGTTGCAGTATGTTTCAACAGATGAGCAGGTGGCTGACATTCTCACAAAGGCTTTGGGTAGAGGGAAGCATGTCTACTTCAGAGATAAGTTGGGAGTGGTGAAAACACTTTCCTCGGTAAGAGGGAGTGTTGAAAAATTACCTAGGAAGTGTTTGTCCACCTAGACTTGCCTTGGGGTGGACAATGACACTTAAAGTGGTGATTCCTAGTCTTGTACATTTAATGAAGTGAGGAGTACTTTATAATTTTAAAGTGACTTTATTAAAAGGCTAAGTCATGGTTTTCCTACGTTCACATTTAAATAAAGTTAAGTGAGTGATTAAATAGAAAGGGGTTGTTCTAGCTTTATTAAATGACAAGAGGTGCACTAAATGTCATTTAATTAATATTTAATGGAGCATTTAATGTGAACCCTTCATCTAATCTAATCTTGACCATTAGATTGACAGGGAAGTTACCATGAACAAAAAGGATTAGGGCAAGGCAAAAGTTCATTCATTGTGATCATTTCCAAAAGAGATTTTTGGAGAGAGGAAGAGAAAAGAGAGAGCGAGGGTTTTGAAGAGATTTCTTAACCAACAGGAGAGAGAAAACCAGAGGCCTTTTCATACTGAAAGATGGGCCCTTTCAACACCTCATAAGTGGGGGGATTATACCTCGGTCCAACAATAATATCCACCTCAAACATGGACAGATAAAATGGGTTCTTGACAAAATTGAATGGAATATCACTCCATAGCAGGCATCGACCCACAAGTTTGTATGCTTCTTCTTCTCCTTTACTTTCACCATGGACCATACAAAAGGTTGTGCACTAGGTGTGGATCTTGGCACAAAGAAAGACAATGTTGCTCAAGGCATTGTGGAATGTGTGGAGTGGATATTTGGACCCATCCCCCACTAGACTCCCACTATGGACCCAAATTTTGAAGCAAATTCTTTTCTCACGACCTCCTTATATTGTTTCTTTTGCCTAGTTCCCTCAATTGCTTCTGTGGCCTTAGCAATGAGTTTTGGGGTTGTTTGTTTGCAAGGACCCACATCATATCTGCTATTTGTGCAAGGTGGTAATTTAGCCTGCTTATCCGACCAATAATTCTCTTCCCACATAGATTGCAGTTAAGAACTTGTTGGTTGAGTTGGTCAACACGTGTGCCCCACTTCCAAAATGGATCCAAAGCATTCGACATCTTGTATATGGAAAAATTGAAGTTTGAACCTAGGGCACGATAAAACATTTTTTCGCATATGCGATTGATGGAGATTTAAAAAACAGGAAGGAATCAAAGATACATTTAGCATTCAAACTTTGATTTGAAGAAGGAAAATAAATGAACAATTTTGTGAGGATTTCTAAGGACTTGGAGCAAGAAAAAATTAGAAAACATTTTTTGGCATGCATAACTGCTGTAAAATAACATAACAGGTGGAAAAATGGTTTATGATCCATTAAAAATCAGTTATGAAGATGGAAAACTCATTGACAATGCAAAACAATAACAATCCATCTTGGAAAAATTAGAAATGATGGGCACATTTTTTTACATACCTTTAGTTGTGATAACTGTTGAGAAAACTCCTAATGGCAATGTCCAATCCAGTGCAAAAATCCTCTTTGGGAAAATGTAAGATGATGCAAATCTCCTTGGGTCTCCTCTTCCTCGCTGTGATGTGCAAATGAGAAAGAAAAATAAAAATCACTTTTGTAAACCCTGTTTTCGGGCCGATAGAGAAATTCCATCGACTCACGATTTATCAGCAAGAAATCGGGAAAATATTGGCGAAATTTTGAGAAAAATTTGGAATGATTTTTTCGGATATTTTTTGAGGAAATATCGGGGAGTAGAAAATGTTGCGATTTCTTGGAACATTGCCGATTTATTGCCGATGTTTGCAACACCGGTTTATACAATGAATTTGTTGAAATTTAATCAAACACTTGGCCAACAACTAGATTTTAGCCTCCAATATTTATTCACCATTAATGAATGTTTTTTTTTAAACTAAAACAAAGGTATAGATTATAAAGTTCCGGCAAATCAGCTGCCAGGTGCTGTGACAAATAAACCGAGCTTCATAGCAGAAGTTCTCTTTTACAAAGTGCAACTAAAATCCAGCAGAGCGCAACGGCCTTATTCTAATTATTTAACATAGTAGAGGCGAAGAGAGGCAGAGTTTTTGAGCGGGAACAACGCTCCAGCATGGTTCTTTATTCCAGCTTAGCAACCAGCTTAGCCACAGCCTTCTCCAGGGCAATGATTCACTTGCCGAAATCCCCATGAACATTTGCCTCATCCTTGAAGCCAGTACGCACCTTGTCCTTGAACTCATTCATTTTCTCAGCTGAAGCAGCGTGATCATCTCTCAGTTTCCTTATATCTGCATTCAGCAAATCCCATGTCTTTTCTCCAGCCTGCGAGGATTCTTCCAATTTTTTCTCATAGCCATCCATACGGCCTCGGATTCTCCCCATAGAGGATTCAAGAGCTTGAATACGAGCTTCCACAGATAGATCCGAGGAGGAGGAACTATTCGATGCCATAGCGAAAATCGGGCGAGAGGAACAGCTTCTGGAGCACGCAGCAGAGCGGAAATCTTTATCTTCAGCGCAATTTCAGCAAAATGGATCAACAGCAGTGCAATGCTTAGCGATAGAGGCAGGAATAAATAGCAGATCATGGGGTCGAGATGGTCACAGACAGCATGGGAGCAGAATCGGTGATCAGAGATTTTCTCTGCAGTGCCAGTTGTAGGAAGGGAATCTTGGTACAACAAAGCTCTGCCAGGCAAATGAGGACGCTTGACCCTGCTAGGGGACGTCCCATCTAGTCTCCATACCATCCATGTGCAGTATTCCACTGCCTAAAAGGGTTCCATCATTCGCTGCTTTGTCTGCCATAGAGTTCAGATTTCTAAGGATGTGAAAGAAGCTAATAGAGTGGAAATTTTTACAGATCAGTCAAATTCTATGCAAAATTTGTGCCAGCTGTAAATGGGAGGGGCGTTTCTTATTGGTGATGGCTTGAATTAGCAGCCTAGAGTCCCCGAAAACCAGGAGATTTGCAATACCTTTAGTTCTGGCGATCCTCAAACCTTGATAAAGTCCGCAAAACTTTGCTCTATTATTTGTCCCGTTTCCAAGTCCCCAGGCATAGGAGCTGACCAAATTGCCATTTGCTTCAGTGATAACTCCACCACAACCGGAAGGCCCCGGATTACCCTTTGCAGCTCCATCAAAGAAAAGACAGGGATCATTCCTGGCGAGTTTCCACCTGTTGAAGGCATCCTCTTCTAGCCGAATTTCCCAATTAGCAGAGAGAATTTTTGATGGATTTCGACTTTGGTGGTTGGGGACAAGCAGGGCAAGCCACTGAGATTCTTCGGGCTTGAGGGGAATAGAGTTAGTCAGGGAGGTATTCTGTTCCAGAGCTTCCCCAATAAGAGCTCTTGCTTGGGCTGGTACTTTAGAGGGGTGGCTTTCTTGCCCCCTGAAGATTCGATTATTTCTTTCTGTCCATATTTTCCAACATGTGGCTTTAAGGATCCAGTTCCAGGTAGAATGGAGGAGAGGTTTCTTGGAAAGCAGGAACGGGGAGAGTAGCATCCAGCTTGAGAGAAGATCCGAGATAGTAGTTGGAAGGTTTATGCTAGGGATAATCCTCAAGGCTTGATTCCAGACTTCTTTGGAGAAATTGCAGCCAATGATGAGGTGATCCGAAGTTTCATTCTCACTTTTGCACAACGAACATCTAGAGGGGCCTTCCATCCCTCTTTTCTTTCGATTTTCTCCAGTGAGGATACTTTTGTGAGCCATAGTCCAGCAGAACATGTCTATTTTTGGAATGAAGACTTTCTCCCACAGGAATTTCCAGATCGCCGGATTGGGAGCAGCGAATGGGATAGCATGAATCTTCTTGTAACCTTCAGCAGAGGAATAATTTCCTGAGTTACTCCCCCATCCTCTTTTGTCTCTTATTCCTTCATTGATAGGAGATTTGCCCTGGAGGAGGACTGTAAGCAAATCAGCCTCTGCATCTAAATCTGGAGGGGGGTTGCCTAGGTCCCATCCTATCCAATTGTTATCTTCCCAATGAGACAAATCCCAAAGCGAATTGACCCCTTTGTTTAAAAGCCAGACTCTGAGATGATCCACTTCTCTGCAAGACCCTATAGGGGCATCTCCCATGATTGAATCGTCCCAAATTCTTATAGTTTTACCATCACCAGGGATCCAATAAAGGTTACTTTTGAAAGGTTCCAGAGCTTTAATGCACAGCTTGTAGATCGAGGAACCATTTCTGTTTGGAGGAGGCATATCCAAGCATCTCTTTCTTGGGCCGGGAAAGTATTTTTTTTTGAGAGCTTTCTTGCTCCAGCTGTCTTTTCCAGCTACAATTTGCCAGAGCAGTTTAGCTCCTAAAGCCAGGTTTTGAGAGGAAAGACTTCTCACTTGCAGCCCTCCTTCATCACGAAGCTTTTGTATCTTATTCCAGCTAATAAGATGAATTTTCTTTTCATTCCCCTTGCCTCCTTCCCACATAAATTTCCTGAGCATACCTTCCATTTTGCGAATGACCAGTGCAGGGGCGAGCATGATGGACGAATGGTAAATAGCATGCTATTAAGGACAACTTTTAAAAGAATAGTTTTACCTGCTGTATTAAGCCAATTGGCACTCCAACTTTGGATTTTAGATTTGATTTTGTCTAAGATGTTATCCTAGTTAGCTGAGTTGAGTTTGTTTTTGTAGATGGGGATGCCAAGGTAGGGGAAGGTCTCCCAGTCCGTTGTGCCTTCCATCCCAAGAATTCTGGTTATACCCCGGAGCTCTCTTGCTGAACAATGCCAGCTGAAGATCTTGCTTTTATGGAAGTTGATTTTGCTTCCGGACACCTCCTTGTAAATTTCCAGTTCATGCTTAAAGTATTCGGCTGAATGGGAGCTCGCTCCTCCTAATAACAAGGTGTCATCTGCGAATTGAGCATGGTTCATGCTCCGAACACCATGTGCTATTCTTAGGCCAGGTAGCGATTGGATTTCTTGGCAGAGGTTGAGCTGAAAGCTGAGAACTGAGGCTTGAATGGCGAAAAGAAGGGGGGACAGCGGGCAGCCTTGCCTGAGACCTCTGGTAGCTTTGAAAAAGCCCGTAGGTCTCCCATTCACTAGAGGGCCTATCCAAGGAGCATCTACGCAGCCTTTGATCCAATTTAGAACGGTAGAGGAGAAGCCAAATTTTGCCATAACTGCATACAGAAAATCATGCCTGACACGGTCAAAAGCATTAGCTAAATCAAGTTTAATGACCATACCTTTCTCATTATGCTGGTAGCTGGAGTGAATCGCTTCTTGGACGAGAATAATGTTGTCCAAAATTTTCCTTCCCTTGATGAAACCTCCCTGATTTTCAGGGATAATTTTGGGCAGAATCCTTTTTAGTCTGGAGGCAATAATCTTGGTTATGATCTTGTACCCTGTGTTGCACAAAGAGATCGGTCGGAAACGATTGAAGGTATTGGTACCTTTTTCTTTCGGGATCAGAGCTAGGAAGGAAGAATTGGTGCTTCCCCCCAGCCTATTTACTAACTGAGAATGCCGAACCATTTTTAGGAGATCATACTTTATTATCGACCAGCAGCTGGTGAAGAATCTAGTGGTGAATCCGTCAGGGCCAAGCGCGCTGTCCGGTTTCTTAATCGAAAGGATCTCTTTAAGTTCATTCATAGTAACCGGAGTTGTGAGGAGATTGTTGTCCTCCTGCTTGATAAGGTTTGGAATGAGGTCAAATGGATGGGCAGAGATGTCAATCGGGTCCTCAATGGGGGCTGTGTATAACTCCTTGAAAGAAGCATGGGCAGCTTGCTTAATGCCCTCAAAATCTTGGATAAGGTCACCATTGTAGATGATTTCTGAGACTGCATTGTGGTTTTTCCGAGCTTCAGCCTGCTTGTGGAAATACTTGGTATTTTTATCCCCACTCAGGAGCCAAAGATTTCGGGATTTTTGCCTCCAGTATTCCTCTTCCATCCTACAGGCTGAGAAGAAGGCTTTCTGAAGTTCCTCTTCCTTTCTCAGCATGCAATCAGTTATAGTTGAAGCGTCCATGAGGAATTGGTGAGCTTCCAACTCAGCTTGGGCAGTAATCCTTTTTGAGGAGGGCGTGATAAGGAGTCTTGCCCACCTTTTCAGGTCCATTTTGAGCCTTTTTAGCTTGGATTCCCAGATGAAGGAGGGCGAGCCTTTAAGAGGAGAGGCCCAGGAGTCGGATACAATTTGTAAAAAATCCTCATGCTGGATCCAAAGGGGACTAAAGCAGAAAGGGATTGGGCCGAGGTTAGGAGCGAGAGACAGCTCTAGAAGGATGGGCTTATGGTCAGAGGTACAGTGGGGAAGGATTTTGGAGGAGGCCAAAAGACCAAGGGTGAGAAAGGCGGAGTGGACTAGGAATCTGTCAAGCCGGGCAGCCACATGACCCGGTCCTACTCTCTTATTCGACCAAGTAAACTTCCCTCTAGTAAACTTCCCTCTGGCTGGTTTTATGTCTAAGAGATCCCAACCGAGGATGATATCCTCCACCCATTCCCTTGAGGGATCCCTGACCAGCGAGCCCGCTTTTTTCTCACAAGAAGCCAGAGTAACATTCAAATCTCCAGCTACAATAATGTTATCAAGGCGCTGAAGATTGAGAAAAGATTCTAGTTTATTCCAGCAGTCTTTTTTTTCCGAATGTAGGACAGGAACATAGAGATTGAAGAGACTTACCGAATGCCCCGAGGCTTTGTGGATGAGTTTAGTAAAGATCCAGTGAAGCTCACGAACTTCGGCTTCAAGAATATAGAGATTGGAATCCCAGAAGGTTGCAATACCTCCAGAGGCTCCTCTAGAATTGATGGCAGTCCTGGTACCTTTTTTCCAGAACTTTTTCCCAGCTTGGAGGGCAGCAGCTTCCTCCATTTTTGTCTCCTGGACTAGCAGAATCTCAAGGTTGTGAATTCGGACCAGATCTTTCATTGCTTCTTCTTTTAATGAAGAGCCTAAGCCTCTGCAGTTCCAGGAGATGTACCGCATTAATAACGGTGGGGGGAGGCGGCCCCTTTTGAGGCCGGACCGGTTCCTTTCTTCGATCTGGTGTTCATGATACCTTTCAATGTTTGTTGTGAGCCATCAAGGACCGCTAAGTATGTAGCTTCTTCTCTCTGCTTCTTTTTTTATTTTCGACCTCTTGGATTTTTGAAGGGAACCGTCGGCAGACTACTTGAGGAGTCTCCTTCATTTGTTTCTTCACCTTGATTCGAGTCAAGAAGTAGAGGATCCACGCTTGAGTCTTTAAGAGGACTAGAGAGATCGGCTGGAGAGGATGCCCTCGGGTGGGGAATTTCCCCCATTTCCAACGGTTCTTCAATGTGGGTCGCGACCTCTTTTTCTTTAAGTGGATTGTTGATTTGATTTCCAACAGGATCGCTGGCTTTTCCTGGATCTCCTTCTTCCTGAATGACGATTGGGGTTGCTTTGGTGGCTTCCTGGAAGGAAGAGCTCGTTGGCTGGTTTTGCATGTTACTTCCTGTCTTTTTTTCATGAGTTTTGTTGCCAGATTTGCCCTTTTTAACTTTTTGCCAGCCCTCCTCTTCTTCATGGACCTGAATTTGAGGACAATTTTTCTGGAAATGTCCATGCTCGTGACAATGGCGGCACTTGAACGGAAGCTGCTCGTAATCCAGCTTTTGGTAATGATGCCAATCTTCGACTTTCAGCTTAACTGCCTCAGGTAGCCCAGCGTCCAGGTCGACCTCCACACAAATCCTGGCGCAGGAGTACTGACCTTTGTTCTCCGCTTTGTCTATGTATCTCCCCAGGGCGTTCCCCACTTTTTCGAGGGTTTGTGAGTTCCAGCAGTGAACTGGGAGATTTGGAAGCCTTACCCATACTGGCACTTCCTTTGGGACATCTACTTCAGCGTTGAAATCCGGGATCCATTTATTGAGGTACAACCCTTGGGTACCCATGAAGTACGGGCCGTTTCTGAAGACAAGATCTCGATCTTCTTTGGAAATGAATTCAAAAATGAAGAATCCCCTTCCAACCGGGTAGCAGGTAACACTATTCTTGAGTTGAGGTCGCCAGTTCCTTTGGATCCAGTCGTCAGTGGTTTTAGTAGAGGGCCATAACCCCATGAACTGCCCAACCAGTCCGCGCTCAGCTAAGGCCAGAGCGATCTTGATGGGCTGTTCGATCGGTAGGTCAATTTCCGGGACTGCATCAAGTTTCTTGATAAATTTTGGAATGGAGGGGGCTGCCGGTTTGAAGCCCGAAGCCGAAAGCAACCTTCTGAAAGCTTCCTCTGCAAAGAGAGGCGAGGAAGGGGAGAGCCCTCCCCCAGGCGCAGCCATGGGGGCGGCCAGAGAGACAAAACCCTAGGCGGCAGCTATTCCAGCGCAGCCTCAAAGCTAGCGAACGATCTACTTAACGATGGATGTTACTCTACCATGGAAGGAGTTTTGAAGATAATGAATGTTAAACAAGCAATAAAATGGAATTATGAGCAAAAATACAAATGAATAAGAACTGAAAATTTGCAGCCGAAAACAAACAGTAGACAAACATTCAACCATACATTGGACACGATATTTTTTGGGTAATGCCCTTGGAAAAACCCTGTAGGCAAAACTAGTCAAATGAGAGAATTTATTATGCTCAGCTCATGAACAAAATATGGAAATTATTGCAAAGCAAAAGCAACATTAAATGCACCTATACGGTTTGCAATACATGCAACATGCCTCGATTTTTGTGCCTAATAAGCAGCATGGCCTGGACGACCTTCTTGGAACTTGTGCCCAACAAAAGTACAGGCTGTACGAGTTGATTATATCGGCCTGTATGCTGCCTTCAACTGCATGCAATAAACACAACAATTAATAGCCTATACAACCCTTGAAATCTGTGCCAAGCACATTGTACTACCTGCTGCTCTCTTCCTTGAATTTCATGCCCTGTATGGTCCTTGCTATTGTTGTACGAGCCTCTCAAATCAATGCATACCCTTGTTGCCTCGGAATTTATGTCTCTTCCCTTCCTTGGGATTTGCACCATTCCTCCTTGCTACAAACTCTCTTTTCTCTTCAACTTTCCAAAGTTCTCTCATTCAATGTGTCTCTCCACTCTCCTTAGGTCTCTTTTATAATTTCATAAATGAATCTTCAGCTACCTCGAGGTCTCAATGGTCAAGATTGTTGAAGAATGTAACTTCGGAAGATATTCTTATTGTACTTTTGTTGTATTATTGTTGTACCTCCTTCAGGAGATGTTATTGATGCACTTGGTCATGTAAAAGTCTTGGAAGACTCAATGTAAACCTTCGTTGTAAGTTGGGTCAATAGTACCCACAAGAAATATTATATAAAGTTATTTTGTGTTTCCCTAGGCAAGTCGACCTTGTAAGAGTAACAAGTCAGCCTAGTTAGGGAATTAGGTCACTCACTTGATGAGTATAAATAGAGAGGGTGCACCTCTCATTTGCACACACTCTCAACTCAAGCAAGTGTGCAAGAGAGAGAGGGAGAGAAGAGGTTTGTTGAAAAGAAGAAGTAATTGCTTTTGTCTTTGGGGTTTATCTTATCTTGGTTTGGCATTGCACTTGGTGATGGAATCTATGCTAAAGAAGTTGGTGGGTTTTCTCCCTTGTGGTTTCCTAGAGGAAAATCTTTGTGTTCTTTTTGTGTTGTTGTACTTGTCTTTCTTTCAGTGATCTTTTTGTTGAATTTTCAGGGTTAGAGGAGTTTTTAACATAAGTAGTAAACTTTAATGCATGAACATATACAATAAGATTCAGAATAGTACTGCTTTAATAAACTTTGAACTGTAATAAAACAAATATAATTTTCATCTCTTTCAGCTTAACGATCCATTAGTCACTGTGTTAAAGTTGGTCCTCGAGAATCATCAAATGCTATGTACAGTAACAACATGATAAAATAATGTATAGTAGATATCAGCAGTAAAGAATCATAACCAATATTTGAATCAATCTTATACTCAGATATTTCAGATTTGATCTTGTCAGCGAAGGGAAAAGTCAACTAGGCAAACATTTTACATACCTCGAGAGAGAGCTTAAGAGGTTTAAAGCAGAAGCATACTGACCCAGACTTCTTAGTCAACAAGTACAGTCATGCTGACAAATGATACACAGTCATACTTTTACACAGTCATGCTTTCACAATCATGCTTGTCGCCAGTCACGCGGAGCTGCAGAGAAGAGGTCACAGGATAGCTAGTCACACAGAGACACAAGATAGCCAGTCACACGAAGTTGAAGAGAATAGCTAGTCACGCGGAGCTGCAGAGAAGAGGTCACGGGATAGCCAATCACGTAGCTAGAGGATCACGCAGAACTAGGCCACACAGGAGCAGAGAAGAAGCCACATGGTAGCCCAGTCATGCAGAGCACTCGTTGAGGATATTGTGGAAGGTTCATGCAGAAGATAAGTCACACAGGACCTAGCTCAGTCACCTAGGATCCGCGCAGAGCAAAACACGGGATAGTCCCAGTCACACAGGAAAGCCACGGTTAGCAGCAGTTGCGAGAAGGAGAGACACGCAGGACAAATAGTCACTCAACAACAGAACATTCATGTAGAGATAAGGCAGATAAGTAAGTGAGATAACACTTAAATGGTGATTAATAAAGAAGGATAACCTTTTCCTTTTATAAAGTAGGGATGCTGAACAAAAATACATTAGGTTGACTTAGGATAAGATAAAGTGGTCGAAAAAATAAAACCATAAAAAATGGTCAAAAGGTAAAAGTAAAAAGTCCAATGGTTTTATAATAAAATCACAACCTAAATAGTCCAAAGGTTTTATAATAAAACCATAAATAATGAGTGGTCCAATGGTCCTTTAAAACCATAAAGTAAATGTACTTAGGATAGTGTACCAAAAATAAAATCCCATAAGGTAAGAGTCATCATAAGAAAGGTGCACACACAATAAGCGTGCTAGGACCAAGTAAGATAAAGGACCAAGAGTCAGCCAAAGGGAGTTGCAATAAAACAACCCACATACCCACTAGATAAGGTGAACCATAAAAGGTGGACAAAACAACTCCTTTATAGGACCAACAAGATCAATAATTCTTCTTTCTCTCAAGGTACATTGTTTTATATATTTTGTCAATTATTGTATAAGGGGAAGATCCAAACAAGATGGTACGATCCTTTGGTTCTTAATACCACTCCTAAGGGTTAGGTGCTAGTGACATCATCAAGGGGTGGCCAGTCCCTTGAGAAACAACCTAGCAGTAACCGATTAGGAGAGAGGACATCATACATCATTATCTTGGTTAACTGACCAAGATCCTCCATTTTTTAAAGAATGGCTCTCAGCCCTAGGCTGAATTTCAGTCCTAGACTGAATCAAATTCCTGGTAACTGACCAGGTGCCTCCATTCTCCCAGAGAATGGCCCTTAGTACCAAGCCGAGCTTCATTCCCAGATTGAATCAAATTCCTGGTAACTGACCAGGTGCCTCCATTTTCCCAGAGAATGGCCCTCACTACTAAGTTGAGCTTTAGTTCTAGATTGAATCAAATTCTTGTTCATTGACTAGGTGCCTCCATTCTCCCAGAGAATGGCCCATAGTACGATGATGAGCTTCAGTTCCAAACTGAAATTTGATCAACCACCTATAGGACCCGCTTGGTCCCAGACCAAGAGTCTGCCTGGTCCTAGACCAGGAATGTCTCTGCCTCTAGTATCTTCTTGGACATCGTGTCCTTGGTCCCAAACTAGAATACCCTAGAGGCACATAGGGGCCCTATCCACATGCTAGGGGCTTTGCCATGGCATCGACTTGCTTGCTCCTAGACCAAGAACCTAGGAGACTACTAGGGGCCCTAGGGTACCTTCGAGGGTCTTACTTTGCCCTAGTTAACTAACTATGGTACCACTCCTCCTTGAGAATGAGTTTCGCAACTGCACTAACTTTAACACCTATTGCTTATGGTTATGATAAAATGATGGTAATTGTTTAAAGATCTTATATAACCATTAAAATTCTAACATAGTATCAGAGCTACCTTGAGAGAAGACTTTGTGTAGCTGAAACTGAAGAAAGTTGGAAAATAGGGTTCCCTATTCTGAGCACTTCCCTCCACAGATCAACTGAAAAAGGAGGACCATTCAACCTTCCCTAGGAGGGCGGATCTTCCTGTGGAGGCAGATTTTGGTTTTGAGGATTTTCAATTTTTGACTTATCATTGTTGCCGGGAGAACTAGGGCATCAATTTTTTTTGGTTCTGTCCACAGATATGGGAAAAGGAGTACATTGCTCAACTCGCTTTGAGGAGGCACATCTCTCTCTCCATTCAGATTTGCAAGTTACCAAAGTTGAAAAATTAGGGTTTCTCTATCAAGCCCTAGGTCATCTAGAAGAAGTTTTCCATAAAGGCATTGAAGCAAGCATTCGGGTGAAACACTCTTGCTGGTAAGTACTATTCTCTCTATTTCCATTTGAGGTTCTCATTATATCAAGATGACAAACAATACCAAGCTTGAGGACAAGCTTGAAGGAGCTGAGAACTTCTGGGCATGGAAGTATAGAGTGCTTCTTATACTAGAAGAGCATGATTTGGAAAACTATGTCAAAGGAGAAGTTGCAGAGCCAGAGAGAGATGAAGACAAAGCTAAGCACAAGAAGAACTTGGTCAAATCCAAGAAGATTATTGACGATTCCAATAAAGACAATTAGATCCCACATGTATCCTCCTTGCAGACTCCCAAGGAGATGTTTGATGCTTTGGCCAGCTTGTACGAAGGAAAGAATATCAATAGGAAGATGACCTTGAGGACTCAACTCAAGGGTGTGAAAATGCAAAATTCAGAAAGTATACAATCCTACTTCACAAGGGTCTCCCCGATCTAAGAACAACGAGAAGCTATTGGAGACAATGTTGAAGAAGCGAAAGTGGTGACGACAACCTTGAATGGTCTCCCAAAATCATGGGAATCTTTCATTCAAGGAATTTACGCTAGAAGAAGGGTCACTAAATTCAGTAGATCATGGGAAGAATGCACGCAAGAAGAAGCCCGATTGGTAGCAAGAGAAGAGAAGATGTGTGAAGATGACAATAAAGCTGTAACAACTCATGCTAAGAAGGGAAAGGCCAAGAAGGAAGAACATTCTCGCAAGAAGCCTAGAAGAACTCAAAAGAATGACTACATAGTACTCACAGCTTAGATGTTTCACTTGTGATGAGAAAGGACATTTTGCAAGAGATTGTCCAAGGAAGAAAGGAAGAAGAAGAGACACCATGCTCATGTTACAGAAGATGATGAACTAGTCAAGAAGAGAGCTAGAGAAGACTCCTCAAGTGATGAATAATATGTCTTGATTTCAACACTTATAGGTACAGTTACTCATGTCAGCAATGTTTGGCTTGTAGATACCGGTGCTTTGAAGCACATGATCGGGTTCAAGCATTTTTTCACCCACATGAAAGAAGAAGACTCATCTCACCAGGTGAAACTTGGAGATGACTATCAATATGCCATAAAAGGGGTAGGAGAAGCATCCTACAAGCTAGATGCAGGTAAGTCAATTAAGATGAAAGATGTTCTCTATGTACCGGGACTGAAGAAGAATCTCTTGTCCATATCAAGCCTTGATGCGAGAGGATTCCGAGTCGCATTTGTTGATGGACAAGTACTCAAGTGGCCCAAAGGTAAAACCTTTGATGATGCAATAGTGATTGGAGAGCAAGAGGCCGGAGGCTTGTACAAATTGAAGGGCCAACCAGAAAAAGCCTTAGTTCATGAAGCAATAGAACCAAGTGAATTATGGCACAAGAGACTTTCCCACATACACTACAAGGCATTACCAATCGCAAGCAAAGTGGTGACGGGTCTACTAGAAATCCAAACAAAACATGAAGGCGTATGCAAAGGATGTGCACAAGGGAAGAATGTGAAGAAACCATTTGCAAGTAGTGACAACAAAGCGAAGGAGATCTTGGAGATTGTACACTCAGACATATGCAGATGCGTTTCATCCAACTCTCTAAGCAAGTATGCATATTATGTTTCTTTATAGATGATTACTCCCGCAAAACTTGGATTTATTTCTTGGAGACAAAAGATGAAGTGTTTGGTAAGTTTGAAGAATTTAAAGCCCTTGTAGATAATCATACTGAAAAGAAAATAAAGACCTTGAGATTAGATAATGGTGGTGAATTCACTTAAGAAAATTTCAAATCTTTATGTAAAGAATCAAGGATTAAGAGGGAGTCGAGCACTCCCTACAATCCATAACAAAATGGTGTTGCAGAAAGAAAGAAAAGGACAATAATGGAAGCAGTCAAAACCATGATCCATGATCAAGATCTTCCAATGTACTTATGGGTCGAAGCAACAAGAACAATAGTTTATGTCCAGAACATAACACCTCACTGTGTACTAGAGAACAAGACTCCAAAAGAAGTATTCTAGGAGAGAAACCAAAAGTCAATCATCTCAGAATATTTGGATACCCAATTTATATTCATATTCCCAAAGAGAAGAGAACTAAGTTGGATCCTTTGGGAAATAAGGGCATCTTCGTCGGATAAAGTGATACATCGAAGGCATACAAAGTCTATGTACTGGGCTTCAAGAAGATCAAGACCAACATAGATGTTACCTTTGATGAGGATGCAACCTTCATCAGATCAAGGCATATTCACTCCGACAAAGTACATGAAGAAGAACCCGAAGCTCCCAGAGTCAGAGACATAGTGATGGAAGAGAGGACTTCAGAAGAACATGAGGATCATGGTATGACTGAGCCACACAGACCTATAGATCCACCTTGAGAGGCGAACACCCACAAGAGAAGACCAACTTGGGCATGAGAGATCATCCAAGATGTAGAGAAGTATGGTGCTCTAGATGGGACTTCCAGAGAAAGTAAGAGGCCTTGGACATACTCCACTTATGTGGTACTATTGTTTGACATCATTGATGCAGAACCTTCCAGTTATGAAGAAGCAACCGAGAAGAAAGAGTGGAAGGATGCTATGATTGAAGGGTACCAATCGATTATGAGGAATGATGTATGGGATGTGGTTATGAGACCTGAAGGGAAGTCTATAGTGTCTTCCAAATGGATCTACAAGATCAAGTATGCAATAGATGGCAACATCAAGAAACACAAGGAAAGATTTGTGGCTCTCAGCTTCTCCCAGAAAGAGGGCATAGATTACGAGGAGACATTAGCTTTGGTAGCCAAATACACTTCGATTATAGCTCTACTTGTGATAGTTTCAGTGATGAAGTGGAAAATACACCAGATGGACCTGAAGACAACCTTCTTGAATGGTGTCGTAGAAGAGGAAGTTCATGTGGAGCAACCACTAGGATTTCAGACATATGACAGAGAGATGCATGTGTGTAAATTGAAGAAAGCCTTCTATGGTTTGAAATAGGCACCCAAGACATAGTATGACATGATAGATGCATTTTTGATGATCTTGGGCTTTACCAAGAGTAAACCGGATTCCAACTTTTACTTCAAGTTTGAGGATGGAAAACAAGTGATACTACTGTTGTATGTAGATGATCTGTTCCTGACAAGTGACGGGGAACTCATTGCAAAAACGAAGAGGAAGCTTGCCGCAGAGTTCGAGATGAAAGACATGGGTATGATGCACTATTTCTTAGGTCTTGAGGTGTGGCAGAATCTAGATGAGATTTTCCTTAGCCAAGGAAATTATGCGGTAGAGATGTTGAAAAAATTTGGGATGATAGATTGCAAGGCCATGGCCAAACCAATGACATCGAACTTGAAGTTGTGTGATACTACGTCAAAGAAATTTGATGCCACAGTCTACACGCAAATGATTGGTTTGTTGATGTACTTGACGAACACGAGGTTGGATATATGCTTTGCGGTGAACACCTTGAGTCAGTACATGGTAGAGTCGAGACATGTTCACATGATTACGATAAAGCATGTGTTGAGGTACCTTAAGGGCACGATTGAGTATGGCCTCAGATATGTGAGAGATCAAAGGATTTGCCTACAAGGCTACGCAGACTTAGATTGGGCTGGTAGTGCCGTGGATAGGAAGAGCACTTCAACGTGTTGCTTCAGTTTGTGGTCTGGCATGATTTCTTGTTTCTGCAAGAAGCAGACGAATGTAGCACTAAGTATAGCCAAGGTAGAGTATATTGTAGCTTGTTCAACAAGCTGTAAGGCATTGTGGCTTCGAAAGCTACATGCGAGATTGTTCAATATTGAGTTAGAGACGACTTGTGTGTTCTGCGACAACCAAATCCGTGTGAAGTTGTCTGAGAACTCAGTGTTCCATGACAAATCGAAGCACATCGATATCCAGTTGTCTGAGAACTTTATCAAAGATATGGTACAGAGAGGAGCAGCGACACTTCGGTATATTGCGACGGACAAGTAGATAGTCGATATATTGACCAAGCCTAAGGCGAGGTTGAAGTTTGAGTACTTCAGGCAAAAGCTTGGAGTTGTCCAAATCGGTGTCCATCGCAAGAGGGAGTGATGAGTTCATGTTTCAGATTAGTGGTCTTCACATCCAACACGAAAAAAGGTTGCCTCTGTGGAAGAGGTATGATCTTCACATCCATCATGAAAAAGGGTTGGTTCTGTACGTGTAGGACCTAGCATGAAAAAGGGCTGGCGAAGCATCGAGATGAGGGTAGCACCCAGCATGGAAAAGGGCTGGTGATGCATCGAGATGAGGGTAGCTCCCAACATAAAAAAGGGTTGGTGATACACTGAGATGAGGGTAACACCCAACATGAAAAAGCGTCGGTGATGCACCAAGATGAGGGTAGCACCCAACATGAGAAAAGAGTGGTTGATGCTCTGAGATGAGGGTTGTGCCCAACATGAAAAAGGGTTGGTTGATGTATGGACTTCTTATGATGTGTAGATTCTAGATTAGTGGTCTTCACATCCAACACGAAAAAAGGCTGGCTCTGTGGAAGACGTATGATCTTCACATCCAACATGAAAAAGGGTTGGCTTTGTGGAAGATGTGTGTGAGGTACATCTTGTGTGAAAAAGGAGTAGCACCCAACATGAAAAAGGGTTGGCGAAGCATTGAGATGAGGGTAGCACCCAGCATGAAAAAGGGCTGGTGATGCACCGAGATGAGGGTAGATCCCAACATGAAAAAGGGTTGGTGATACACTGAGCTGAGGGGTAGCACACAACATGAAAAAGCGTCGATGATGCACTAAGATGAGGGTAGCACCCAACATGAAAAAAGACTGGTTGATGCACCGAGATGAGGGTTCTGCCCAACATGAAAAAGGGCTGGTTGATGCATCGATATGAGAGGTACACCCAACATGAAAAAGGGTTGGTTGATGTATGGACTTCTTATGATGTGTAGATTCGAGAGATGTTACAAGTCAATGACCGGAGTACCAAGTTGCAGCAACAGTGATGATGACCGTGACAGAGGAATACCTTCCTTGTTAAGAGGGAGTGTTGAAGAATGTAACTTCAAAAGATATTCTTATTGTACTTTTGTTATATTATTGTTGTACCTCCTTTGAGAGATGTTATTGATGCACTTGGTCATGTAAAAGTATTGGAAGAATCAATGTAAACCTTCTGTTGTAAGTCGGGTCAATAGTACCCACAAGAAATTTTATATAAATGTTATTTTTTGTCTCCCTAGGCAAGTCGGTCATGTAAGAGTAACAAGTCAACCTAGTTAGGAAATTAGGTCACTCACTTGATGAATATAAATAGAGAGGGCACACCTCTCATTTGCACGCACTCTCAACTCAAGCAAGTGCACAAGAGAGAGAGAGAGAGAGAGAGAGAGAGAGAGAGAGAGAGAAGAGGCTTGCTGGAGAGAAGAAGTAACTGCTTTTGTCTTTGGGGTTTATCTTATCTTGGTTTGACATTGCACTTGGTGACGGATTCTATACTAAAGAAGTTGCTGGGTTTTCTCTCGTGTGGTTTCCTATAGGAAAATCTTTGTGTTGTTGTACTTGTCTTTCTTTCAGTGACCCTATTGCTTATGGTTATGATGTTAAATGTTTAACGATCTTATATAATCATTAAAATTCTAACAAAGATTAGATCTTGGCCTCACTAGATATATGGTTGTGACTAATCTCTCATTGAGATGACTTAAATCACTTAATTCACTCAAATATTCTAAAAGTCACTTTAGTGATTAAAAATATAAAAGTCACTTTATAAAGTGCCGACTTAGAGAGTCACTTTTTGGACCACTTCTGCATGCTAAACACATAGCCTATGCAGGAGAACTTGTTTGAGCTACAAAAACTAACACTCCCTCTTAGTGAGGAATGTACCTTTGGATCCTCCACCTGATCTATCTTTAACCCATAACACCATATGTCGCTGTAGTTGCTCCCTTTGAACCAGAAGATTTTTCTGCTTCTTTCACTGGCTCTTGTGTTGAAGATTGGTTTCCGCAAAACATGCTCCGAGGAGTTTCTTCAAACTCTTGAGCATCCAACTAAGTCATATTGCATTAGCTGAATTTCTTGACAGTATTGGAAGAACTCGCATAACCAATTGTCCTTGATACTGGCATGGACCCTGAATCGAAGATCCCCTTGGACCCAACCATAGGCTGTCCTTGGAACATTGACCTCATTCCTGTCATATGCCGAGATGAATCATTGTTCACAACCCATGCTCCAATGTCCTCAAACATTGCACTACCATTACTTGAAAGACAAGAGACTAGAGAAAATTCCTTCTTAAACTTCTCAGCAAAGTTATTAATCTCAGATGAAGCTGTTGTCTATGTCTCATTCTTGCCCTTCTTTTTTTTGTTTGGACATTGACTCGCATAATGGCCAATCTTATGACATACAAAGCATTTCACTTTGCTCATGTCCTTCTTTTGTTCACCTTTTGAGCTAGCCCCACCACCTGAGCTTTTCTTGGACCTCTGCTTTTTCTTCCCTATAAGAGCAAAATTCTCCTCATCATCCCCATGCTGTTGGTCTGTGTGGCTGGAGCTGAATCTTGGCTCTTCGTGTATGAAATCGTCCCAAAGTCTAGTCCATGTAGGCATGTTCTCTCTAGTAACGATTGCACACACAAAGTCCTGCTATGGTTGTGAGAAACCATTCAAGGTAGTTCTAACCAACTCTGCATCATCCATCGTCTTGCCAACAATGCCCAACTCATCATGTATTTGTGAGACCCTGGTAGGTATGATGCAATATTGTTAGTCTTGGTCATCTTAGTATCTCTCAGTATCTCCCTCAAAACCATTTTTTGGTTTCGATTATTGCTTTGGTTCAACTTCATCAAAGTTGCCCACATATCAAAGGCATTCTTTTTTACTGGTCACATGAGGCATAATGTGGTTTTTCATTGCATTAAGAAGAATACGTTTTGGCTTCACATTCGTCTTGTTATATTTTGCGAATGGATTAGGATCAGTGGGAATTGTGACAACTTGGTTATATCCAATAACTTAAATTCCTCCAACAACAACATGATCCTCTCCTTCCATAGAATGCAATTTGATGCACCCTCTAGCCTATCCTCATACCGCAAGCCAAATGTCAAAGACATACTTAGATCAATCAACAACAAGCCCAAATCTGCTAGGTGAAATAACTTAGTAGTACCCATGCTGCCCCTGCGTCAAATACTGGTTTATATGTTCAAAATCAGAGCCCCAACTCTAATACCATATTGAAATTTCGTCAAACACTTAGCCAACAACTAGATTTTCGTCTCCAATAATTACCATTAATGCATGTTACAGTTAAACCCTTAAGCATTCAAATGGAATTATGAGTAGAAATACAAATGACTAAGAATTGAAAATTTGTAGCGGAAAATGAACAATAGACAAACATTCAATCATACATTGGACACAAGATATTTTTTGGGCAATGCCCCTAGAAAAACCTCACAGAAAAAACCAGTCAAATTAAAGAGAATTTTATTATGCTCAGTGCACGAAGAAAATCTGAAAAATTACAACAAAACAAAACCAACATCAAATGTGTCAATTTTCGCTAGCTCACTCGATTAAGGTGTGGGTTTCGTTTGCAAGGTGACCTGAGTTCAATACCCTTAGGGGAGACTTAGTTGGGATGAGACACCAAAAAATCCAACTATGTTAAGGGTTGGTGTGCCCCAGGCTGGATACGATCCCTAGGTGATTTTAATGGCTTAGATGCCCTTGCTTATGGTTGAAATGCAACGACCACAAGCGACGGGCATTTCTAACAAAAAAACCAGCGTTAAATGCACCTATACAGAGTGCAATAAATGCATTAGACCTTGATTTTTGTGCCCAATAAGTAGTATGGCCTTTATGGCCTTCTTGGAACTTGTGCCCAACAAAAGTATGACTTGATTATTTCTGCTTGTATGTTGTCTCGAACTGCATGCAATAAATGCGACAATTAACAGTGTGTACGGCCCCTGGAGTCTATGCCAAGTACGTTGTACTCCCTGTTGCTTTCTTCCTTGAAATTTGTGCCCTATATTGCCCTCGCTACTGCTTCATGGCCCTCTCAATCAATGCATACCCTTGCTGCCTTGGAATTTGTGTCTCTTCCCTTCCTCCTTGTTGCAAATTCTCTTCCTTTTCTCTTCACCTTTCCAAACAATGTGTCTCTTCACTTTCCATAGGTCTCTTTTATAATTCCATAAATGAGTTTTCAACTACCTCCATATCTCAACGGTCAAGATTAGATCTTGGCCTCACTTGATCTATGATTGTGACTTAATCTCCCATTGAGATCATTTAAATCACCTAAGTCACTCAAATATTCTAAAAGTCACTTCAGTCTTTAAAAATGAAAAAGTGGCTTTATAAAATCACTTTATAAAGTGCTCACTTAGAGAGTCACTTTTTGGCAATGTTCCCCCAAGTTTTCGGGACGCAAGAGCGAGGCAACAGAGAAACGACATATGCAAAAGTAACCCCCCAAATTTAAGGAAACGTTGAAGGGTACGTCAGGGTCTTCGACATAGGGGACCCCACTAGGAATACTACCAAATCTATATTAGAATACATTTTAATTGAAAGTTGGAGCTTAATTCATTAAAGTCTTTAATTTTATAATATAAAGATTAATAGAAGTTTATGACATACATCAAATGAAATAAAATGAAATACAAGCATACATAAGCTATAAATGACAAAGCAAATTCGAAAATACAACCATATTGGACAACACAATTAAATTGAGGCTACTAAGAAGGAAAATAGTGGACAACGCGGCCCTTTATCATTTAATTTTTTATTTTTTAATAAACAACTGTCAAAGGAAACATGGGGACTCCTTTTTTAGGAGGGATAGGTTTGCCTTCTAAGTTTCCTTGAGTTTCCTTCAAACGGGGACGTGGAGGGACGTTTTCGATGGAGTTTCCAAGTTTTTGAGACGGGTGGGGGCATGGAAACGTGTTTCCTTCTCTTGGGGACGCGTACCTATGTAACACTGCTTTTTGGACCACTTCTACATGCTGGACACATAGCCTATGTAGAAGTACATGTCCGTGCTACAAAATCTATCAACAAAATACTTAAACAACAAAATACATTTGTATCCACACATGTGCAAAATTCAACGCATGCGGTTGTTCGAGGGCTTATAGGCCTCAAGGGTTTAAACCATGCTCTGATACCCTTTCTAAAGCCCAAAAAGAAATCAATCTACTTACAATGAACATCACGGCATACAACTCATCAAATTATTGAAATATGCATTCATTTCAAAATGCTATTATCGAGAATAACTGATTGATTGCAAAAACTTAAAGGGTGGGGTGGAGTCATACTTGAAAGATCAACGAAATTGACTTACACTGAGGGGGGAGATGGAACCATCTAGCTCTAGCTGCTTGCCCTTGCCACCCGCGACCAACTGGGCAACCAAATGTGGGGAGTGAGTTCCCCCCCCCAACAAAATTTTCAGTGAATGCAACTGAGAGCCCCCAAACCCTCAATCAATGAACTATACCAACTTCCATTCTTCTTTCTTTTTGAGTCTAGGCTCCAAGAACATCTCAAGACCAAGATTACTCCAAGCAAAAGATGTCTTGATCACCTTCTCAACATCCCATAAATAGTTAGTCTTCACATCCATCCATGCAATAGTCCCATGCATAGGCCCCCTTGTCATCAAACAATTAACTCTTATCTTTAATGCTGCAGCTTTTAGTTAGCTTTTCCCTTTATTTCATCTTAGTAATTTCTCTCCTTTTTAGTGTTTCTTTTATAATAAATTAGTTAATTTATTATTATTATTATTATTTTAGACAAAAACGGTTACATTTAAAGGTGATTTAACCACAAAAACACAGGTCCAGAAATAACCTAGGTGCCTTTGTGGAAGCGACAAAATAGTTCAGATAAGCAAGTCTTCCTATAGCTCAGACAATGCCATTCTACTTACAACTTATAACATAAAGAGTTCTATTCATAAAAAGTAAACAAAGGTATTCTAGCTAAACGTAGGAACAACAACTAGACATCAAAAATCAAAATTTCAGTCTAAAAGATCGAAATTCATTTGGCTTTCTCGCCATGGTGAGAAGAGGAACTTGGGTAATTTGCCACTTCCAGCTTTGCCACCTTCAACTCCAACTTCTCGAACCTTATCTCCAAATCAGCTAGCATCCCTGTGCAATTGAGCGGTCACATTCTTTCTTCAAATGGGCCATGTCCCTGTAAACATTATCCAGCCGTCGACCACCCTCAGAATCTATCCTGCCGAGAACCCTGTTAATTCCTCTGATCTTCTTCTTCATCTCCTTAATGTCTCTTTCGATGAATTGAGCAGGCGGGAGGAGCCAGTGGATTCAGAGGAAGCTTCCATATTGCGTATGACAAACAGAACTTGAACACAATCCTTCACTGAAGCAGACGAACCAACAAATTCCTTGCAGAGCCAAGCAAACCAGAGCACAATTTCCTTGCTGGAGCAGTCGACCCAAATCATATAACGACTATTTCCCATGTCTTGTCTAATAAACAAGCCACCGAAGACGCCCTGCTTATCCATAATTGCCTGTGAATTCATGCTTGGGTTCGCATTAGGTGGACGGGACGTAAAACCCTCAGCACGATGAATGCAAACGGTCAGATGTACAGGAATTAAAACTCCCCGTCCTTGAACACGCACCACTACGGAAGCTGCCATCATGCCACATGATGAGGCATGCGTCACATGGGCCAACAATGCTTTTGCTACGAGGAGGATTGTTAGCGATAAGTCTCTTGGGCCAGGCCAGGGTCCCATGGGAGTTGGCAGAAGGAGCTGACCCCATTACACTTTAAAATTCCGTAACCAAGAGCTGAGCCTATATTTGTCCCTCGGTCTGCTTTATTGTTGAACTTCCTTAGAATATGAAAAAACTCAATTTTGCGAAAGGAGGAGACCAAAGCTTGGATTTTTCTAATCATCTGTCGGAGATGCATCTGGGATGGAAGAGTGTTTTCAGCAAGGGCTTGAATTATTATTCGCGAGTCCCCTAGCACGATAATTTCATTAATTCCCCGAGTTTTGGCAATCTGAAGTCCCTGCCATAGAGCCAAAGCTTCTGCTATGTTATTAGTTTCCCTTTCAAGTCCCCAAGAAAAATTGAATTCCATTTCTCCATCCGGGGTGATGAAAACCCTGCCCCCTCCCCTGCCACCCCGAAGTTAGTTAATTTATTATTATTACTATTATTGTTATCATTATTATTGTTATTAGTTATTACTATTATTGTTATCATTACTATCATAGCTTTTTATTATTTTTAAGACCACTTATTTATTTTCATCCCCAAAGTATAGGCATAATTCATAATATGGGGCATATTATAGGATTAATTCCTCATTGGCAGGCATAACAGAATATTCAAAAAATATTTAACGAGGAGAATATATAAGCAGGAAAACGATTCACTGAGATAGATTGATAGTTCGTTGAATTAGAATAGCTTTCTTGTTTTCAGCAGGAAGACTTTACATCCTAGAAAGAATATAAAGGACATGTGGCCCATAGATTTGCTTTCTACTACAGTAGACCCTAGACAATTCACTTTCTGTACTTTAATTTCATTCCTTAGATTTTGTAAAGAGTTATAAGCAGTTTAAATACCTGTTGTTTACATTCTGGTTCAACATTTAAATTCTGCTGTATTCTTCTATTTCCAGTAATTGAAGCAGCTTTCTCCCCCTTTAATTTCCTGTTGAATTGTTTCTATAGTCCGTTGAATTAGAATAGCTTTCTTGTTTTCAGCAGGAAGACTTTACATCCTAGAAAGAATATAAAGGACATGTCGCCCATAGATTTCCTTTCTACTACAGTAGACCCTAGACAATTCACTTTCTGTACTTTAATTTCATTCCTTAGATTTTGTAAAGAGTTATAAGCAGTTTAAATACCTGTTGTTTACA
>LPNX011156401.1:723760-759790 GCA_001517045.1 Pseudotsuga menziesii
AAATTCTGCTGTTCTATTTCCAGTAATTGAAGCCGCCTTCTCCCCCTTTAATTTCCTGTTGAATTGTTTCTAATGCAGGTCTTGATTTCCTGCTGTCTCATTCCTGAGAGAAATCTCATGCAATTTATTTTCAGCACTGCATGCAATTTTGATTCAGTTGGGAAGATGTAGGATTTTGATTCAGTTGGGCAGATGTATGATTTTTATTCAATTGTTCATGGATTTGTGTTCAACATTTAGTTCTATCAGTCTTAATAGAAAAAAAGACGGTTTACTTTTCCAGATCTGTCAATTGCAAGGGTAGATCTTCAGTGCATGTTATCAACTTTTGAGTCTAACATGCATTCACTTCAGTACCTTAGTTTCCTTTTGCATTCTAATTTCAGGATTTGACACCAAAACCCAAGTTTGTAGTATTTGCAAAGTGTAGTGAAAGAATGAGAAAGGTTTGTTGTGTAACGTGGCCAAATGCCTAAATCATTGTAAGGATTTCATTTAAAATAGTTGTTGCTAAGAAGAGAAAGTGTGCATTAAACAGAGAGA
Organism: Pseudotsuga menziesii; assembly: GCA_001517045.1. NCBI lineage: Eukaryota > Viridiplantae > Streptophyta > Pinopsida > Pinales > Pinaceae > Pseudotsuga > Pseudotsuga menziesii. The sequence continues at coordinate 724,304 of LPNX011156401.1, forward strand.
ATTTTTATGATGATAGGAAAAAATGGCCACCGCATTCTCTCTTTTTATTAGCCTTCGTGGGGAAATGTGGCCTATTAAATGGCAGTAGCCATAGAGTAGCAGATTGGCTTCCTTCCATGTAATGAATGGCTGCATTTATTAAGTGGTATGGGATGCTATGGATGAGTAGGTTGTTCCATCATTATATAAAAGAGTTGGCCTTTCTGTAATATAGTTGTTCTCTTATGTTTTGAACATGCACTTTGCTGTCTCTTTTTTTATACAGATTTTTATGTAGTAGGTTGTTCCATTATTATATGAAAAGACTTGGCCTTTCTGTAATATAGCAGTTCTCTAATGTTTTGAAGATATATTTTGCTGTCTCACTTTTTAAAACTGATTTTTATCGTGGGCCATAACAACTATGATTTATTGGTAGGTTGAAGCATGCAGACTAAATAGCTAGAAGGCCTTAAATAACTAATCGGAATGCATTAGTTATGCAATATTACAAACATATTTTATATTTACGACATTTTTAGTCTTTAATGAGTGTAAATATTTACTCTTATTCCTTATGTTGGTTATAGGTGGAAAGGGTCTTTCAAGGGGATCATGTTGATCCTACCAATGTAGAGAAAGCTAAGGCAGCATTAAAAGTAAGTATTTCACATTTTCATTCAATTACGTTGTATTTGATTCTGAACAACAACTGCTCAGCAATTTGTTCTTTTTGCAGTCTCATCATTTGGAATGGATGAATACTTCACTGTACAATGTATTTCCCTAATGATTTATATCTCTTGTTTCATTAAAGGAGCACGAGCAATCTCTTTTTGAGGCAATTGCAAGACTTGGTGATGTATCCGATGAAGGTCAGAGAATGCTTTCTTGGTCATGCAAGTCATACATTGATGTTATCAAGTTTAATATTTAGAATTAATATGATTAAAGTGGGCCTGTGCAGAAGATGGTCGAATGCCTCATTCTTCCCATATATACATCAGCCAAGAAAGAGTGTGGGGAAACCGACATAGGCAAGCAAAAGGAAGTCAAAATCTGGGTTATAAAGGTGTAGCTCAAGTTGGTAGAAGGGAAGGTTCAGACTGGGAACCTGTGCTTGGGGAAGACACTATTGCATTTGATGATCAGCAAGATAATGATGATGATGGTTAGTATACACCATTAAGATATTTGTTTTTTACAGGTTAGTTCTTCAAGATTTCATTTTAGTTTTGGATCAATTCGATGAAAGTTGAAATCTATCTGCTGGGATGGTTTTGTTGAGCTATTCCTTGAGATTTCAACCAATAGGTTATCCTTTCTCTTCACTTCTTGATCTGTGCAAGCATTGCTAGGGATTTGTTTATCCTGCCTCAGAAAGTACAGGTTTTGTAAATTTGTATATCTATGATCTCAATGCTTTCCTCAAGTTTAAATTTGTGTATCTTAGTTTGTTTTTAACTTTGCTCTCCCTTGGCAAATTGTTGGATCTGCTTAAAATTTTTATGACTGTGTTCCCAGAGCTTGAAATGCAGAGCAAATACTAAAATACAATTTCTGCTGCAACCTGTTTTTATATGGGATAATGAACAGCACATCCTTAAATAGATGGAGTAGCATCTAGTAAAGAATGAGTATCAATCTGCTTGTTATGTAACTAGGCCTTGACACTGAAAAGGATATCAGTTTTAGAAGCTGACATGCTCTTTGAAACTTACTCTTAGAAGTTGCCATGAGTATTCATTTTGCAACAATCTTGCTTCGTTTTCTTTTCTTTTTGTGAGGTCGTGTGTTTCACTAACTGGATTCGTTTTTTTTGTCATGCTGCTCCTTAGTTGGTACCTTACTGTACTGTGTGATATCTTGTTGAAATAGAAGCAACGGCTCAGAGTTACTATCTCATTGCTATGCCTGAGTTGCTAATTATTTTATTCTTTTTTTTGTTTGAAGAACACTGCTCATATTGTAGCAGCTCATTTCAGACGTTTTCAATTTTATCAAACTGCCATGTTTGACTGTATCTATTATTCTGTTATAAAGCTTGAATCAATCATGTTTTACCAATTAGCATTTATACAATAGACTGAATAAACTGCTTTCTGCAGTTCCCTTGGCCAGTGTTGTGGAAAGTGACCTGCTAAGTTAATGCAGTTGTTGAATCTTTGGGTTGATCTTGTCCTAAAGAGACCATTATTGGTTGCTTGTGTCGACAATACAAATACAACACCCAAATTGTACTTAATTTTTGGCCCTTGGGATAATTACATTGCTATCAAGTTCCATGTCTTTGGTGGAAAATGAGCGTCATACACTATTTTTTCAGTAGACATCAATTGATGCAAATTTCACGACATATTCAAAACATATTTTTTAGTAGACATCATATTCAAAACATATTTTTTAGTAGACAATCAGTCAAAGGGAATTCGACAACATATTCAAAACATGAAAGTATTCTGACGGAGTGATGGTAAGCAGGCATAAGCATACTTAAAACAATGATGGTTTAATAAGCTCCATTCAGAGATAGAATTTGCATTTCTGAATATTCTTGGACTCCTGGACATTTGCATTTCTGTCAATGTTGTAGCTTTCGAACCTGTTAAAAAACAGGCTATGACAGTTTGAAAAGTTAGGCTTGTATCTTTTGAAGTGCTTTTCTAACAGTAATGGTACAACATAGCCCAAAGGAAGAACAGATTGCAAGATTGGTTTGGGTTAGATTCCAAATAATTGTTGACAATTTTCATCGTTTATACCCTAGTAGCAAGATTCAGCCGTATTGACACTTCTACGGAAATTCGGGCCATATGGCGAATATTTGACATAGTTCCAATACGATACATTCAACAAACCCTTGACCAAATTTTACTATAGCAATTTTTTTATATTTATAAAAACACTAATTTAAAAAATACACATTTTGATTTTTTAATTAATTTCTACTACATTATCATTAGTCTTGTATGTTGTCCGCTGTAGATTAGTGAATATGAGTTTGCAATTTTTAATTAATTTATGTAATTAATCACCGTCCTTTTGATGTACTTTGTCATTTAAAGTTTGAGGTTTTTATGTAGTCTGTCATTTTAAGTTTTACTTTTTCGGTTTTACCGTTTACCAATTTAAGCAACTTAAATTTTTTTTAAGGTGACTTAATTTTCTTTAAATGTTGAGGCTCACGTCCAAGTTATAAAAAAAATTTCATAAAAAATATTTATATGATTATTTAAAAATATATAAATTTCATAAAAATAAGAATGTCGCAGCAATGTAGAAGTGAAGACTGGAGCAGATTTTACTATCAATTATTTGTTGTTTTTCTTATTTATGTCTTTCCTTTGAAGTTCTAATGTAGATGATGACATCCTAAACATTGTTATATGATATGATATGCTATCTTTCAAATTTGAGATATATTTCAAGTTGTTTTCAATGAATAATGAATGTATAAGTTTATTTTGTTTTAAATTAAAAACGAATATTTTTGTACTTTAAAATGTCTACTCTCGTACTTTAGTCGTACTTGATTTTTCCATTAAGTATTTTTTCCGTATCATATTTGAATTGTATTCGGATTTGTACTCAAATCTTGCTACTATGGTTTATACCAAATGAAGACGTCAACTATGTTTATTTTTTAAATTAAAAGTCTATTATCGTATTTTAGTCATACTTGATTTTTTCTGTATTGTATCTGAAGTATTTTAGCTGTACTTGATTTTTTTGTTATGTATTTTTCTGTATTGTATCTGAATTGTATTCGAATTTGTACTCAAATCTTGCTACTATGGTTTATGCTAAATAGAGAAGTCTACTTGGAATGATTTAACTTTTTTTATTATAACTGAATTAATGCTTCATATGCATCCTGTCAAACTTGTCTGACCAATTTATAATCAAAGGCTATATGCCTGCTGGGGTTTGAAGGTCATTAACGTGGTGATGCCCCATCTTGACACTCGACCACTGGACCACTACCCGACTTACTGGAATTATTATACATGGAAATGCTTTGATAATAGTTTGAATTTTTGTGTAGTCCAAATGGTTATTCACTGTTCTCATGTGACAACTTTTCCAGATTTTTCTCGAATATGAAACGGCGATATTGTCCATGTCAGAATAACATCAAATGTTTACCATTTCTTTGTGAACAAAATTGCTATTATGAAATCGGGTGGCTGAACTGCTACGAGCTATTTTCTTGGAATGAAGATATGCATACACACGGATCTCATAATAAGCTTCAACTCCATTGGTTTTATAGAGGGGCAAACTCTTATGGTTGAACACCTTCACCTAGAAAATGGTAAAGGAATGTTTTTCTTCTTGAAAAATGCTGAAATAGTGTGGCTGAATTGCTACGAAATGTTTTCTTACATAGGAATGCTTTTCTTTTTGAAAAATGCTGAAATAGTGTGACTGAATTGCTACGAAGTATTTCCTTATATACACTTCTTAGCAAAATCTTATGGTTGAAAACCTAGGGAATGATAAAGAAATGCTCCAAAACTATTCCTGTCCGATTGGCTACATTTGTTTTCCAACTTTTTTCAAAATGAAACCTTAATATTCTCATATGATAATGCTTGTTTTTCTCAAGATAAAACCTTTTGGTTCTAAACTTGTACATCTATAAATTGGTTTGGTATATGGGCCTTTGGACTTGCGATACATGTGTAAGGCGTTGAGGTAGCATCCTTGTTTTAAAATCAATGTAAATGTACTTGTTGGCCGACATTTATGTGCTGGGCAACAAAGACTCCCAATCAACTATGGGTTTGTATCCATGTAGTACTTAACCTGGACTTGGCTTTTTATATAAGGCTTGTCTGCTTACAAGGAAATAATGAGGAAAAAGTTGCTTTATTTTAATTTATACAAAAATTAAAGAAAATAAAACTGAAATACAGTGTATATATCTCCATGAGTAGAAGGAACTATGGTGCTTTCTAACGGAAATGAAATTTTGAAGCTTGTAAAAGAACAATTTTTTTTTGAAGCTTGTAAAAGAACAAAAATCTATCACAAGAAAAGAATAGCCAAGTAAATTTTTGGGTTCACATGGAAAAACATCAAAACCCGAATTAATCTGAACTTGAAACTGTATTAAAGTTTAAAGCAAATGGAAAATCACTTAGAATGTTAGTGGAGACAAATGCAAGTGAGCGCCATTTTTTGATTTTATTGATTCCGGGGATGTTTTCTCCTGGATTGCAGATAAAGATGGCACATAAAAGTTACAATGGAGACGCTACTATTCTCGACAATGGACTTATTTATAACCCAATATACAATGTTTTCTATTCTTCAAAGCTCTCTGGACTCCCTAAAAATGGGTCCTCTCAACACAATGTTTTCATATTCTTCAAAGTGCATTGGACTCGACAAAAATATGACAACTATCTCGAATTGTTCTTCACATGTTTTTCTTGGATGGGACATATAAAGAGAGGTAAATCTCATAAAATTTTCTTATAATGGAATCCTCACAATTCTAGATGATGGACTTATTTATAATCCAACTATCAATGTCTTCATTTTCTATAAAGCCCTTTCGACTCTCCGATAAAATAATCTCTTCATAATCGATGCTGCACATGCTCCAGCCTTGTGTAAAAATATTAATATGCATCAACATGAAAGAAATACTATGTATTTTTAGTTATTTATATGATAATCTTGACGCCATTATCCTCAAAGCCAGTAAAGGAAATGCTATTACTTCTAAAAATGAAGTCAAATTCCTTAGTTTGTTAACAACTACAACCATGAATTCTTCCTCCATAGATCCCATCATAACAGAGCACCTCTCCTTTACAACCTTTAAACTCCCAAAATTTATGAATAATTGAAGAATGCATAGAAATAATTTTTACCCCTTTGACCCATTGTAAGTGTAATGGTCGTCCCTACCCATGCCTTCTAAGTTCTTATTTGGAATGCTTCAACCATTTATAGTCCAAACCTCCTTGTTTATAAAAGGCTCCTTTAACTTCATCCAAAACAATTCAAGGTTTGAACCTTGATGACCAAGACCCTTCGGTAAGCTTTGAGGTAGTTTCCATATTGATCAAAATCCCTATACCTGAAGCTCTTGTCGTCATTTTGAAACTTGTTGATTTTGAGATTGGAAACCTCAAAAAGGTCTACTTGAAATTTACCTTCGTTAACATTAAAGGAAACTTTTATGAACATACAAAAGACATTGATATGGGATCTCCATGATTCCATGTAGTGGTTAACATCTTCATAGAGCATTTTAAAGCAATAACCCTTAATATTGATCCTCTTAAACATAACTACGAGTTTCGATTTGTGGATGACAGCTTTATCGGATGGCTCCATGGCCATTCAACAAAACTTGTTCCATGACCATCTTAAAATTGTATTCATGCATATCAAAGTCACAACAAAAATTGAAGAATATATCATCTTTCCTTTGTAGATGTCAAAGTTTCATGTCAACTTGATGGTTTCTTATACCAGCAAGTTTTTGTAAAAAGACTCACATCGATAGATACCTCCCTACGCATCCTGGCCACCATATTGTTCAAAAATATGTTGTCCTTGTGTCTCATCTCGAGAGCTATTCGAATCTATAACAACCGTCACTTTAATGAAGAACATATCCACCTTCAATCTAATGGTTACCCTCTCTCTTAGATAATCAAAGCCTTTAGAGCAGTCCTTTAACCTAAAATTGAGAACAACAAATCCATGTCTCCCTCCTTAGCCAATTTTTTCTTCATTACATTCATGACATCATTAATTACTCATCCAAATTCCTAGCCAAAACATTCTTCAAGCCTCACAAGGCCCTTAAACAATTATTCAAAAGCATCAATGATAAACTTGATGCCTTCTATTCTCAATGAGTTTATCAAATTCCTTGTTTCTATGACAAAACCTACATTGGCCAAACATGTTGGTCTATCCAAACTTGCATCAAGGAACACATTGATGACACATTTCATAACCACATATCTAAATCCACTAATGTGGATCCCTCATAATTATAAGCATTTAATGATCCAGCTCGCGTCCAAGTGCACGTTGGGGACAACAATCGACTGAATGAGTCAAGCTCTATAGTGGTGGAAGCATATAAAGAGATAACAAAATAGGAAACACACTAGGTCGACAAGATTTATACACAGACAATATCCAAGAATTCGAACCAATTTATTACTTCTGCTCCATGAAAGATGGAGGAATCAGATGATGATCAGAAATATGTCTATATTACATAATGTGCATGCTTATATAGAGGATGGTGAGATGTTTGGGTGACTACCCGCTGTGTTCAGTTACAAGAAGTTATAACGGTCAGAAGCTCAACTGTCGTAGAGCATGTTGATATGCTGTCGACTGCGAACTTGTCGGCTGCTGCTGGTTGGATCATTCCTCCTTCCTTAAGAAACAATGGTCTCTATTGTATATTCGTTCAGGTGAGGAAACTTGTTGGCGACTTCATTAGTAGAGTACCATTTTCCTTGCGCGGGGAGGTGTCTAACTTTAGCCACTTGAAACAAGGGAATGGAGTTCGTCCTTGTAAGGCGTATGCGTCGTCCCACAATGGTGTCACAAAGAAGAGGTTCATGAATATCTGGACGTATGTCTTTGGGTTCTGTTGTTTGCAAGTCGTTCTGTTCCAACATGGTGCATGGTATGGTTAAAGCAGATCTACATTGAAAACTAGATGTAGGCCAAGTCATGCAGGAATGTTGAGCTGAAAAGCGTTTTCTCCAATCTGTTATACTGCATGGACCATATCGCAAAGGTTTCATCTTTTTGTATGGACTAGTGAAGCGCTCCTTCTTTAGATGTAACCAAACTCGATCCCGAATTTGGAATTAATAAGGAATACGATGCTTGTAGTGTCGGGCGTTAGCTCTTGGATTTGCTCGTTGCAACATTTCTTATGCTTGCTTCTGGATGTTGTAGATTTGATCTCTGAATTTCAATGCTTTCTCTACTTCTTGTCCTTCGAAGTCGGTGTCCCTCGATTGTGTCGAGAAATTGATTAAGTCGATAGGCGCTGAGGGTTGAAATCCGTAACATATCTCAAATTGAATCTTGCCTGTAGAGCTATGTTGAGCATGATTGTAGTTGTGCTATATGTATGGAAGGATGTCATCCCATGTTCGACGATGCTTGTGGTTGTATATGCGAATCAATTGTACGATTAAGCGATTTACAACTTCTGTCTGTCTGTTTGTCTGCGAATGGAAGGCTGTCGACAAAGAAAGTCTCGTGTCGAGCTGTTCCTATAGTGTTTTCCAAAAGGTGTTGACAATCTAGCACCTTTGTCGGAAATAATGGTCGTCGGGAGGCCATAGTGTTTCCACACATGTTTTAAGAAGAGTTGAGCAGTCTGTTGTGATGTCAGTCTTCTTGCATGGTATGACTAGCCATCTTGGAAAATTTGTCGACTACTACTAGTATTGCGTCATGCTGATGTTTGGTAGTAGGATATCTCCTCAAGTAGTCCATAGAAATAGATTCCCATGGTCGACTAGGAACTGGAAGGGGTGTATACAGTTTTTGTCGTCGATTTAGCGGTTTAGCAATGGCACAAACCACGTACAATCGAATGTACTTGTTGACGTTAGATTTAAGTGAAGGCCGGTAGAAATACTTTTGGAGGATAACAAGTGTTTTTGTGACTCCAAAATGTCCTGTGGTCTTGCTGTAGAGCGCGTCCCAAATGAGCTCCTGTCGATGCTAACTGGTCGGTACACAAAGCTGTCCAAGCTTGTATAGCAAGGTGTCCTTTAGGAAGTAGTCGACAGTCGACAACTTGTCGGTTTGAAGCTGTCGATAGATTGTAGAAAAATCGCAGTCTACTAAATACAATTGCGACCAAGTAGTGGTGTCATAACCCTGCATACTCATCACTATGGACAGTAGAGTAATGGGTGGTCAGCTGAGACAATCGACTGCGGCATTGGCTTTACCTTTCCGATACTTAATTACTAGCTGAAATTGTTGCAGGTAATTAATCCACTTGAGTTGTCGGGTTGTCTGTAGTTTCGACTGAGTCAGAGCGAAATGCAAAGGCTTATGGTCAGCGAGGATGACCATTTTCCTGCCAAGAATGTAGTGTCTCCATTGCTTAAGAGCTTGTACAATGGCGTACAATTCTTTTTTATACGTTGAATACCTTCTGACTGTGTTGGTGAAAGTCTCGGAATGAAACATGACTGGGTGAGCTGAGTGAGTGATCACTGCGTTGAGGGCATAGTCCGATGCATCTGTCTCAATCTCAAAGGGCTGATGCAAATCAGGTAACACAACTATTGGTGCAGTACAAAGCTTGTTTTTGATTTGTTCAAAAGCTTCTTGTTGTGTCGGTGTCCATTTGAAGACAGTTTTCCCATTTCCTTTCATCAACTAATTCAAAGGCCATGCGATATGACTAAAACCAAGTATGAATCGTCAATAGAAATTTTCCAAATCAAGAAAACTTTTTAGTTCATGAATGTTTTGAGGAATGGGCCAATCTTTGAGGATCTGTACTTTTTCTGGGTTGACATGAATGCCCGCAGAGTCAATTACATACCCCAAATACTTGATGTTGGTCATCACAAATGAGCATTTGTCCATGTTTAGATATCGTTGATGTTGTTGGAGAGTGTCGAAAACTTGCCGAAGTTGCTTGACATGTTCTTCTCATGATCGACTGAAAATTAAGATATTGTCGAGATAAACAATGACACATTTACCGATGAAAGGTCGTAGAAGGTCATCCATATATCTCATGAAGGTTGCAGGTGCATTGGTTAAGATGAAAGCCATGCCTAACCATTCAAACAATCATTCCTTGGTTTTGAAAGCCGTTTTCCATACATTAGTGGACTCGATTGGAATCTGGTGGTATCCCGACTTGAGGTCGGGTTTCGTAAAGAACTTAGCACCTTTCATATTATCGACGAGTTCATCAATCCGTGGAAGAGGGTATCTATTCTTCACTAAAATTTTGTTGAGAGCCTGGTAGTAGATGCACATGCACCAAGTCTCCTCTTTCTTTGGAACTAAGATGATTGGACTTCCACAAGGAGAGGATCTAGGGCAGATATGACCCTTGTCGATCAAATCCTGGATTTGTCTTCGAATCTCTTCATTTTTGAGAATGGATCTTCTGTAAACAGATGCGTTAGGTAATGAAGAACTAGGAACAAGTTCAATGGAGTGTTTTACTTGATAATGCAGAGGTACTCCGTCTGGTGCTTAAAATATGTTATGGTATTCTTCAAGCATGATGTCGATTTGTTGTTGTTGTCGGGAGCTGCGCTGGTCGATGGGTCGACTCATTGCTGCAGTCTTCTTGGAATGCTGAGGCTTTATCATGATTAATGCGAACTTTTGAGCATGATTGATAAGCTTCTTCGTTTGTTTGGCAGATATCATATCAACCGTTGATGTGGGTTGTCGCTCTGGTATGCCATAGCATTGCTTTCGGATTTTGACAATCACCTTCTGAGGCTGTGAATGATATGTACCGTTTCGATCCTGTAGGTAGGGTTTACCGAATAGGGCATCGGCTATGGAAAGCGGTGCCACGTCATAGAGTACATCATCTTCAAAAGGCTAAATGAAGTAGGCGAGTCGGCATTGTCGTGTGATCCTTAGTTCTTGCTTATCCTTCATCCAACCGATATTGTAAGGCCGAGGATGTGGAGTGGTGACAAGACCTAATTTCTTCGCAAGATCTTCAGAAACAAAGTTCTTTTGGCTACTGTTAGCCACAATCAGATGCAATGGATTGTTCTGAACCCATATCCGTGTATGGAATAGGCACTCTCGTTCTTCCTCATCAACGATGGTCGAGGCTGTCAGAGTGGTCGAGGTCAAAGCCAGGAGGGTTGATGCATCTGGATTAGATTCTACCAAGGTTCTGTCGGATAAGTCGGATGTCGATAATTTTTCCAAAAATGTCTTCCAAGCTTTGCATTCTGACGTATCATGCCATGATGAATTGTGATAATCACACCATTTTCCTGTAGAGTTTTGTTTGCCGTGATCCCTCTTGTCTTTCTGAAAGTTCTTCTTTTGATGATCAGGCTTTGGTGGATTCTGCTGAGAAGGATTCTTGAACTTGTTGGAGTCAACTGGTGACTTCTTGTCGGGTGTTCGACCTATTGGCTTGTTCGCAAAACATATCTTTCTTTTTGTTTAGCTTCAAGTATGCTAGCGTAATGAAATGCATCTGCAAGCGTGCTGACAGTCAGAAACTCCATCTTTTACTGAATGTACGGGGATAAACTGCTGATGTACTTCAGGACAAGCAATTTCTCTTCTTCTTGGATGCAAAGTCTAGCCACGAGTCTATAAAACTTGTCGGTGTAACTTTGTACGGACTGGTCTTTCCATTGCCTTAGTTGCAGCCACTTCTTGTACTGCTGTTCAATGTACTTTGGACGGATAGAACTCCTTTCGAACATGTTCAACAAATTTTATCGATGTGTTGATGGGGTCTTCTTCTTTTTCCATTTTTGTTGATAGATTCTCCCACCACTAGTGTTTGGAGGTTGACATCTTCAAGGACGCAATAGTGATCTTTTCCGCTTCGGAGAGTTGATTTACCGCAAACTAAGATTCGAATTGTTGCACCCAATTGTCGACGGATTCCGCGTCAATCTTGCCTTCAAGGTTATGTATGTCTAGATTCATTTGCACTTTGAAGGGGATGATTTTATCGAAGTGAGATCACGTCAAGGATTCCTCGGAGTTCGCAGTGACTCTCAGGAGAATCTCGCTGAACTGGGCGAACATTTTGGTTTGCTGGTGATTCAAGGATTTTTCTATGAGTTGCTCTCTCTCGTCATTTGCATGTTTATTGTCTGTTTCTTTGTTCATCTTTTCTGAAGTCGAAGGAAGTGTCTTCTTGTGTTGCTGGGCTTGCGAGCGTGTTTGAACATGCATAAGTGAAATAACTTCGATGGAAGTGCTTATGTAACTTAAGCTCTGGACAAGATCTTGCTCTGATACCAATGATCCAGGTCGTGCCCAAGTGCATGCTGAGGACAACAGTCGACTGAATGAGTTGAGCTTTGTTGTGGCGGAAGCATATAAAGAGATACAACAAAGCAGGAAACACACTAGGTTGACAAGAAATATACACAGACAATATGCAAGATTTCGAACCAATTTATTACTTCTACTCCATGAAAGATGGAGGAATCAGGTGATGATAAAAAATATGTCTATATTACATAATGTACATGCTTATATAGAGGATGCTGAGATGTTTGGGTGACTATCTGCTACGTTCAGTTACAAGAATTTATAACGGTTAGAAGCTCAACCGTCACAGAGCATGTTGATTTGTTATAGGCTGCGTACTTGTCGGCTGAACATGTCGAGGAGAACTTGTCGGCTGCTGTTGGTTGGATCATTTAATTTGCTTCGACTAGACAAAGGTCTTAATCTCTGACTAAGGAATTCTTACAAATCTATAATTGACCAATTTTGTTGATGTATTTTATTTTTTTCTCTTTTTTCTACCTTTTTGTTCTAATTTGTGTTTATCTAGTTTGTGACTATTCCTTTTATCTTATCTTATGACATTTTTCTTATTACACCAATTTATCTTTTCCCTCGAACATTGAAATGCCCCTTCCCCTTTTCCCATTTTTCAATATTTTATGATTGCTTTTAATTTAATTTGAATTCATTTTGCCTTGAAATCTTCCTTTTCAAGGTGTTACACGATATCAATACCAACATACCTTCATATATGTGCCCATGAAGAGATGGTTATTGTTTTTAGGACCATGAAGGATCTTACCAACACTTTCTGATAGGTGGTTATGGTTGGACCCTTTGGTCCTTCCTTTAAGAGTACTATGGATTAATGGCACTGCTGACTGCTCTTTATTAGGGTTTTTTGACCCCAAGGTTGGTGTCTAGGGCTCCTAAGGGTAGGTCACTGGGTCACATACACCCCTTGTACACCCTTCTTGGTCCTCTTTCAACATAGTGCCCTCATTCCTTGGGCATTTTCCAGTGATGACGTTATCTCTTCATCCAAGCTATATTGCTTGATTTGGAGTGGGGGGAGGGTGGGGGCGTTGAGGGATTATCAACATTGTTGGGGTTAGGTGGGGCATGACGTCCTCCTTGCTTACTCTAGCCTTTAGTTCGAAGTAATTTGCACATTTTTATCCATTTTAGCCATTTTTGGGTAAACTCTGGGGAAAATGCCCCAAGTTACCCACATATTTGATTATTTTATATTTTATGTTATAATTAGAAGTCAACATTTTATAGTTTCAAATTTACATTTTAAGGCATGTCGACCTGGTCTATTTGTAAAAGTGAGTGTGAAAACATATAAATAGATCTCCTCACTTCATTTTCAAATCACAACTTACGGGATAAAACTCATTATGTTACCTTTTTACCTAGGATAGTCTTTTGGAGTGATACACATCTCAGACTCTCTCTTTTTGCTCTTATGGATGAATGCTTTGGTTATGCTCATGTTTGCTGGACACTAGGATTTGTTGAACAACACAGCTCAAGCAAGTCAAGGTTTTTGTTCTCTTGGTGTAAGGTAGGTGAACTTTTGTCTCTTGAATGGTTGAATGGTATCCCTAGGGATGCATTTTGTTGGAATATAACCTTTTATTTACCTTCTATTCTTTTTGCATGGTGGAAAACACTCCAAAGAGGAGGGTTTCCTTGGTTTAGCCTTGGATCTCCATTTTTTTCCATAAATTAGGGTTTTGTAACAAACCCTCGAGGTTGCTACAAGAAGTCCTAGTTTAGTAGACAAGGAGACTCCAAGAAGAAGGATGGTCAACTTCCTCTAGGGCTAGGGTAAAAGGGTAATTTCCATGAAAACTCTAAGTTGTCATCTTTTATTAAATTACTCTTGCATATCCATGTGTAAATATTTCATTTCATGGTAAAATAGATCATTTAATTAGGCCTGCAACTTTATGTTTAAAACCCTAAAAAAAAAAAATTCAAAATTCAAAATTTTGGCCTTCCTAAAATATCGGCCCTCCCTCCTACAAATTCCTCCCTCCTTCCTACAAATTTAACCTGAACTTTTTGTCCTTAGAACCCCTAGGGTGAAATTTTAAGAGCCCTAAAAATCCCCAAAAAACCTAAAAGCTACAAAAAATCACACCTAAAAATCTATCCCTAGCTCCTACCCTCGCTCTCCCTTCTCACTTCACCATCCTCTTCTCTCTTCTTCCTCCTTCCTCCTTTCTTCCCTCTTTTTTCCTTCTATCCTTGACCTCCCCTTAAGTGACCCTTGACCTCATTCTCTACGGTCGACCTTATTGCCTTAGACCTTCCATACCTTTGGATGGCCTTTAGGATGCCCCTATTGGCTGCAACAGTCTTAGAGTAGCCTCGTTATCTTTGTTGTCATGAATCTACAAAAGTTGCAGACTGTCATACATCCTGCCACGTCACGTACACAAAACAAAACGACAAGGTCAGTCGTTAATTGAATTTGATGTTGCTTAAAGGAAGTGAATACAAGGCCTAGAATTACATAACATAGTGCTTGTATTAAGTCCAAAAACATCTCTGTACACATGCATAATGTTTGATTGAGATCATTATTGAAAAAATAGTTGAATGGTGAAATTTTTGGTTGAAATTGAACGTGTAAAGCATATCTCATATCCATCTTTAATTTGGTAACCTAACTGGTGCTACAAAACTGTAATTATTAGGACTGTGAAATTGTACTACTATTATCATCATTATATCAATCCTCTATTTATCATTGGAAAGTAATTAGTTGAACATGCACTGTTGTCATTGCACTTTTGTTGGATGATATATGGTTATGTTATTGATGCCTATTACTATTGGAGAATGATCTCTTGTATGCTAGAGTAATCTTGAATACTTTTACTGTTAATCTCGATATGTTGATTGAATACATTGACTTGGATACATTTATTATTAAACACTACAAGCACTTAATCATTTTAGTATGCCTTCTTCATTCATATAATTAGTTGGTTAAAGGCATTGGTCACTAACTTTGTCATGTAAAAGGCATAGTCTCTTGTGGTCCAGAGTGTCTTGCAGGATAGCTCAAAGGCTCTCCACTTGGAGGTTGCATCACTCCAAAGAAATTAAGGATTTGTGATCAAGGTGACATTGGGTCACAAGTCCATGCATGCGCTTACCGTGCGTTGGCCTTGCTAGTTTGCGCCAGTAACACAAGGATTTAATTCTTTATCCTTTTATAAATCTAGATAAGTTACCCTTGATCTTTGTAAGTGACATGTTGAGCTAATAATGAGTTGATCTTATTTTTTTGTAGTATTAATTAGTCGACCAAGTCTCCCATTTATTCATAGTTATTTATTTTGTATTTATTTCTCTTTAATCTACAAATGACTAACTTGATATGATATTCATAAACCATAAATGGCTATATGCTTCTCTTTGTTCCATTTTTCAAAGTTAGTAAAGAACTATACGCCCTCGAAACTTTGAGAATGTTTTAATTGACCAACATAGTTCTATTCCAAAAAAATCACTACCACTATGATGCTAAAATGTGAATACCTAGATTCTAAAATATGTGATTTTTATTTTACATCGTTATTTCGTAGTCATCTGTAATAACATGATATTCATTGTGAAACCTAACATAAACATATTTCCACACTACAAATATACCAAAAATTAGTAATATGACCGCTTGAAGTAAAATGCATGGATAGTGCTATTCATTAAGAAAAAATATATATTAACCTTATTAATATGCATCATGTTGCACCATCATTATTATTGAATTTTATGTTTTATAAATTTGTCAAAAACTTCATATATGTGCTCAAAATATACAATATTACTTGGGAATATATTCTCAATATTTCTTGGAATACAACATTTTGGAGATTTAGTTTTCGAGGATCTCGGTGATTTTTGGAGGTGGAAGGACTGACGACGACCATGGATGCAAGAGTGTGGGGGAAATATCCGGCCTCTCCAGTTGAACCATCAAGGGGACTCCAGACCAGGTGCATCCCGATTCCTCTGGAGGTAATGGGAGGAGAGGGAACGAGTAATCGAACTCGAAAATCGGTAGGCCCTTCAATCGAAAGGAGGCCCGACCAGTGCATTCCTAAATCAGACCTAATACTCTCAATGCAGATCAAATCAAGCAAACTTAGGGATCAAATCCAATACATGCAAGATCACGTGCTCATAGTAAAATTTGTGGGAATTTTACCTTCAAAAAAATCCCTAGTTTGGTGGATCAATTCCACTTGGAAACCACGGGGCCACTATGATCTCCAATTGGGTTACAAAGGATTTTTCACCATTTCCTTTCTAAGCTTGGAAGACACAAACATAGTACTTGATGGAGGACCTTATTTCTTCTACTCACCAGGCTTGTTTTGAAGACCTTGGAAGGAGAAGCCTTTCCCAGATAAAAAATATATGAGAGTTGCCTCGCCTTCCTCCTCTCTTCTCTCTCCCAAGCAAGTATTGGGACTCATAAATTATGGAAGATACCAGAATTAATCTCGGTACCTTCTTTGAAATATTTGACCAAACCAAGGCATAAAGATACACGACCTATGAGAGAATATGTGGTTATATGGATCTATCCAAAGATCTACCAGAAGCCATCAAAATGTCATGGGAAGTGGAAGCCTGGGTGCAAACCCTACACTATGAACAAATTCCATTCATATGTTGTAGATGTCACGAGTATGGACATCTGTTCAGAGAATTCTCTATGAACTCTCCAAAATATCCTCCCAAAAAAGATGAAGACAAAATGGATCAAGGGTTTACTAGGGTTCCAACGCGTAAAAGAGGGAGAAAACAATAAAACATGGAATCCCCCAAAAAGATCTCAGTATCAAATCAATTTGAAGCTTGAGGAGATCACCTGGAGGAAATAACCAAATAATCTCCTAATGAGAAGTAATAGAACCAGAATCAAAAGGAAGAGAAGGACAGAAGTGAGATGGCAACAAATAATGTGATGGCGGAAAACTCCAACGAAGACCTAGAAAGAGACACATGAGAAGAAGTTTAAGATATGGATATTGGGGATTTAGATCTAGATGGCATTGAAAAAGCTTGTGAAGATGCCGAGAAAAGCTATGTACTCCAAGAGCAAGTAGTTTTACTAAATGAGGCAATCATCAAAGCAAGGGAAACCAACCATCTAGGAATCAATCTAAGTTCCCACAAGGACTACAAGAGGAAGCATGAAGATATATAAGGAAGTCGGACAGGAAATCAAATAGGCAGCGTATAGCGACAACAGGTCTAAAGTTGGTTAAATCACGTCAGTACCCTACCATAAGCATTTATCTAGCCTTATAAATATCTTTGCTCTTATTTCTTAATTAAGATTGTATCCTAGAATATAAGAGGTCTTAATAGCCCTTGGAAAACAAAGTTTTTAAGAAAAAATATTCAAAAGACAAATCCGACTATTGTTTTCCTTCAAGAAACAAAATGCTCGACATATCAGCCACATGAAACAGACAAGAAGATCTGGAAAGGAAGCGAAGGAATGTGTATTGATGTTAGAGGGTTGGTAGGCGCCTTGGGAATTTTATGGGATCCTAACAAAGTAAGTCTATTTGGCTTTAATGTAAATCATTCGTTCATCTCAATAGAATTTGGAGTAATCGGTTTCCTGGTAACTAGAAGCTTAACCAATGTTTATGGCCCTCATATTCCCCGAGAAAAAATGTCTTTCATTGATTCCCTTAGGTGTATTCATGAATGGACAGAGGGGAAGCAATGAATTTTAGGTGGAGACTTCAATCTCATTACCTCATTAGAGGAAAAGAGAGGAGGAAGGCGAACACTGGAGGAACAATGTGGGTGTTTCAGAGATATTATTGATGACCTAAGGGTGGTGGATGTGGTCCTGGGGCAAGGTCGGTTCAGTTGGAACAACAAACGAATGGGAGAGCGTCACATTTCCTCACGCTTGGATCGTTTCCTAGTCTTTGAATAAGTTATGGAGTTGGGAAGTGAAATATCAACATCAATTCTTTCGACTGTTGGATTAGACCACTAGCCTGTGGAATTATGGTTGAGCGGGATGCGTTCTCAGTTCAAAAAACCCTTCTGATTTGATTAGTTCTTATTAGGCCACCCAGATTTCAAAGAGAAAGTGGGGAAATGGTGGGTTTATCTAAGCAAGGGGGGAGGCCAAAGCATGTATAATTTTCAACAAAAATTGAAAGGTCTAAAAGAAAAAAATTAAGAAATGGAATAAGGATGAGTTTGGGAATATCTTCGTTGATAAAAAAATTCCTAGAATCTAGGATGGAGGAAATTCATAAACATGGCATGAATGAAGGATACACGATCGATATTTAGAAAGAAGAAGCATGCATGTGTAATAGGCTATAGGAGAAGGAGAGATAAGAGGAAATTTTGTGGTGCCAGAAAGCCGGAGTTAGCTGGCTTAAAGACAAGGAAAGAAACCTTAAATTCTTCCATATATTGGTCATCCAAAACCGTTCGCAAAATATAATTCTTATGATTAAGGATTCCAATGGAGAAAGATTGGAAACTAGGGAGGAGATTGAGGAGGAATTAGGCCATCACTTTCAGGATATTATGATGGAACCAATCCTAGACAGAAGTGGGGACATTGAACAAATAACACAACATATCCCCACTCTAGTGTCGCAAGATCAAAACAATTTATTAATGAAGCCAATGACTCTTCTTGAAGTTGAAGAAGCGGTGAACCAAATGGCAGATGGAAAAGCACCATGTCCGGATGGATTCATAGTCAACTTCTTTCACCACTTTCGGGATCTCATCAAGATTAAAGTTTGGCAGATCGTGGAAAACTCTAGAATATCCAAGAAAATTCTCCCTACTTTCAACGCCACCTTTATTACTCTTCTCCCTAAGAGTGATGGGGCGGACTAGCTGGGTAAATTTTGATCCATAGCCCTATGCAATGCCATCTAAAAAATTGTTACCAAGGTAATTGCTAACTGTCTCATACCATCTTTCCCTCCTTGATCTCCCTCGAGCAATTATGTTTTGTTGAAGGTTGTCAAATTATGGATGGAATTATCCTTTTTCATGAAGTTCTCCATTCGCTCAAAACAAAGAAGATCCATGGGATGATGTTGAAACTGGACATCGCTAAATCCTACGACAAACTCAATTAGCAATTCATGCGAGCTATGCTCAAATATTTTGGCTTTGTGGAATATTGGATCAAGTGGATTATGAGTCTCATTTCTACAACCTTTTTCTCCATTATTATTAATGGAGTGTCACCTGGTCTACTGAAACCCTCAAGGGGTATTAGACATGGAGATCCATTATCTCCCTTTCTATTCATAATAATGGCAGAAGGATTGGGAAGAACAATAAAGGTTATGCAGACTAATCACAAAATGCAATGGATCCTTATCCACCCGAGAGCGGATAGACAGACGCACCAGCAGTTTGTCGATGATACAATGTTGATGGGTCATTCTTTTGTCCAAGAGGCCAGGAAGATCAAGTTGTGTCTAGCCAACTTTGGAAAGCTTCGGGTCTGGAAGTTAACGAACAAAAATCCCAGGACTTCTTCTTTAATACCCCAAGGTTTACTAGATGCAACATTTGTCGAATCTTGGGATTCCAAGAGAGCTCCCTTCCATCCAAATACCCGGGAGCCCCTTTAGCCGATCCTATGGTTCAGAAAGGCTCATGGTCAGAATTGTTGGACACTCTCAGATTGGATACTAGGGTCACTAAATCTTGGAAGTAGACTGGTCCTGGTTAAATCTATTTCGCAAGCCATTCTAGTTTATTTGTTTTCTTCCCCAAGAACCTTGAAAGCGCTTTTGAAAGAAATACGGAACATATAGAGAAACTTCCTTTGGAATGGATCTAGTGATCATCGGAAATGGGCCTTGGTAAATTTGGGAAACTATATCCTCTTCTAAGGAACATGGAGGCATCAACTTATGCGATCTCAAAAAGGTTAATTATGTTAGTGGGGCTAAGATATGGTGGAGATGGGTCACCCATAACCAGGAATCATGGGACAAATTGTGGCATAAGAAATATGCTGGGGGTGGGAGAAGGGTAATCTCATTCACTTCTCCGAGGAATTTCCAGTGTCACATATATGGAAAACTATCACCCAAGGGAGAAGACTGATCTAGGCTAACAATTTTTGGGAAAATAGAAATAGACAAAGAGCTCTTTCTTGGGAGGACCCATGGAAGCAATTATCACTGCTGGACAAGATCTTAGAAGCTCCCTAGCTCATACATGAATGTATTAATGAAGGAAAAACAAAGGTTAAGGACTTATGGGTGAATCCAGATACAAATCAAGAGTACAGAGTTTGGGCACCTCCAGAGTGGTGGGAACAACTAGGACCAGAGGAGGAGTCAACAAAATTGAAGAAGCCTTAAACAAAAAAAAATTAGGATTCATATAGAGAAGGACATACTTCGTTGGGGATTCAAACCAAAAGTATCTTTCACCATCAAAGAATCTTACAACTTATGGATGAGTTATAATAACCAACCACCTGATAAGAAATGGAAGATCCTGTGGGAGGAAAAACTTTGGCCCAAAATTTCTATTTGTAGTTGGTTAGTTATCAGAAGACGTATCCTTACGGGAGAAAATATCAATAAAAGAGGTATGTAAGTCCCTCTTCGATGTTGTATGTGAACTAGTGAGGAAGAAACAACAGATCACCTCCTAGATTCATATCCATTTGCTGCAAAATTATGGGAACTTGGTGCCACAAAATTCAAGAGATCATACAGACTTAGACATCACCTAGACTAAACCCTTTCCTCTTGGATGAGCGACCCTTTCCAGGATCCAATTGTCAATCGCCTTAGGAAATTTTTTTCACACTTTGTGGTCTGGGAAATATGGAGGGAACATAACTCTAGTATATTCCAAGGGAAACTTGGAACTTAAGACAGGGTTTGGATAATCACAGGGAATAAGTTGCTTGAAATGGTGAAAAATCAAACGTGGGAATATTCAAATTGGGAAGCAAATTATTTTGAGTCCTTCATCCTGAGGGCATGGGGGATATCATGGCCATTGCAATGTTTTGGTACACCATTTAGAATATCCATGACGAAAACTAGCCTAGAATTCTAGTCCCCTCCACCTATGGGTTTCTTCAAACTCAATTTTGACAGGGATTTTAAGGGAAATACTGGACCAACGAGGTTCAAATGTATTATCATGAATTAGCAAGGAGAATTACAATGTTTCAGAACAGACTTCATTGGCACAAATTACAATAATGTTGTGGAGGTGGAAGGTTTACTGCATGGAATACAGATGGCCAACCAACACAATTGGATCCTGTTAATTGTTGAAGGGGACTCTTAGGTAGTCTTACACATGGAAAAAAAGATCCACCATGGAAATTATAGCACCAAGGTGGCATCATCATGGAGATTAGAAGGGAGGTTAGAAAATTTGGTGGAGTTCATGCACCCTAGGCTGGCACTCTCTTTCAACCACGTCAAGAGGAATGGAAACAAACTAGCTGCAAACCTAGGAACTGAGACCCATTGATCTATTAATGCCATCAATTGGGCGGATTTGAATGATGCGACAGTTTGCGACAGGTGCATTGAAATTATAATTCAGGATATGACGCGATATCATGAAGCAAAGGAGGTAGGACAATAGTCGGGCCCTCGCCCATCCACGTGACGATTGGTTTAACATGTAAGTTAGTTGACAGTTTCTGAAGGCAACAAAATGGACTTAAATACTATTTATTCCAACCTTTCTACTGTCTTTTCAAATCATAAGATAGCAGGTGCAGTGATGAGCAAGGGGGCTGGAGGATCTCGCCAACAACTTGGGATATATCTCCAAAGGACCATGGAGCACAAGCTGATTTTAATGGCAGGTACAAGGTTAATCATGACCCATAATGGAAATTTCCTATATAGAGAATGGAAAGGTGGCAACATCAGATGTGTGCAAAAATCTCTAATATGCATGCACTCAACCATTATCGTTGTAGTATCAAGGAGAGAGGGAGTTCGGGTGATAAGTAGAATGGAGGACCAGCGTAGGGAGAAAGGAGAGAGTAATATGTATGGGCAGCAAATGAGGGGAAAGAGGGAAGAGGCTCCTGTGGATGAGGGCCAAATGGTCACATGGGCCCAAAAGAAAGCAATGTGGGAGCCTCACATGTTCGAATTGGGATTACCAATGGTTGTTCTACAGAGAATAAAGGATGTAGAACAACATCTATGGCATGAGCTGGACAAGGACACCCTGCAAGAGGAATTCTAGAAAGTTGAGGATTGGGTAATAGATATGGGTAACAACGTTTCCCGCCTTAGTCTTTACAAACAGATAGTTGCACTTTACTAGGTGATGAAGAATCTGATGGGGCATGTGATGTGGGAGCAACTAGAGAAGGCTAATGGAGAGGAATCGGCGGACCAATGTAGGAAAGTGATGCAAGCTGATACAAAAGAAATGCACCTGAAGATGGACACCATTCTGCAGTTCCTGGGCATCCGTTATCCTCATGCTCAGACTTCTTCTACAGATGATAGTCAGCAAGGGCGCTTTCCGGACTTGCCATATATTCTACTTTAAAGGTTCTCTCGGCTCGAGTTTTGTGTTTAAGGGCCGGTCATGGTTTTGAGGTATTTTTTATTTTGGTCTGTTAGATGTTTTATGACTGGAAAGATCAAAAGTATTAGTGTTTAGGTCATGTCATGTAGCTTATATTATATTATGTTCTGTAAGGAATACTGGTATGGAATCGATAGTATATGTAATTGTAGTAAGCTAAACTCTCGATCATTTGCACCTGAAATCCGACGAGTTTTCTAACCAAAATTCGGCAGAAATTGTTCGAAGTGTAGTTTTCAATGATTGGAATTGCATAAAGTGGGTGCCCCAAGGGTAATCGAGGGTGCTGAATCCATTTCTACAATAAAAATTGCAATTTTAACACTGGAAATCTCATTTTCAACAACAAATCGTGTTGCCGGATTCTGACCAAACTTGCCTGAAAAGGTGTAAATGGTCTAGAGATTAGCCAACTCCTATGTAATTTTGGTATAATGTTTTGGGTTAGACAATATTATGATAAATCATCTTTTAAGGTTAGATAGCCATGAAATAAAATGGAATCTTTTATATAATAAAAAAACTCCTTCCTTACAAAAAAAACACATTTTAAAGAATTAAAAAAACATTTTTTTTTCTTTTGTTTTAAATTTGAGAGTTACTTTAAAACCTCCCATAAAATATTGTGACACCAGAGTGCTACATAGGAAAATATATATATATATATACAATTTATATCAAATAAAATAAATATTTGCACATGAGATTTATATATTTCACAACATACTAAGAAACAACTTCTCAACTTGGATTAACATTCATACTTCTTGCTTATCTAAAGTTACATGTGNGTATTAAGCTACATGAGATGTATATATATGCAAAAAGATAAATGCGAAGAAAAATACATTCACACTTCTTACAAGAGGTATTGAGCCATAAAACAAGAAATGCATGAAGTAGTGATGTTGTACTCATTGTTATAAGTAATTGGTCTAATTCAAAGCAAATAAATATAAAGCTTTTGAAAGACATAAAATTTCTTTATTTTATCCATTAAAAAAATTACAGAAGTAAAATCACAAGTGAATACACATATTTTGCATCGAAGACAATCTGAGTAGGCAAGTGGTTTGCAAAAGATAAGTTCAGAGAATTTATCACCCAAATTGTCGAAACTAGTATAGGTGTTACTTTCATTTCTATAAAGTAAACAACTAGTATGATGACCTTGTAGTGATGAATTGATCCCAAATCATAAATTTACTTGGAGCGAGTGATTCAAAACTCAAATTGAAGTTTATGAATAAAATTCAAATTTGATGGTACCCATAGACTCGTTCATAGCCAATAAACCAAATTGAATCTGAATTTAAATGAACATGAGTAGATTCGTTTCAAGTTTAATATCTTCAAGACTTAGCAATGCATTTTGTTGTAAAATCCACATGCGAACAAGACTCTAATCTTAAATGTATTTTATGTGAGTATCAAATTGTAGGATAATAGCAAACATTGTTCCATCTTGAAAACCGATGATAATTTTGGTTTTTAGACATACAAGATCAGGCTTCAAGATCAAACCAAATATTGAACATATGGTTTGTCTAAAACAAAGTTATTAGCTTGAAAAGATTTTGTCATTCACAAAGGTGGTGGGCATTAAAATATAAAACTCATATCTATTCCTCATTTGACCATTGTTTTTACAAACATTTCAAAATTTTACCACACTATTTTATTCCATTAGAGAATCCAAAATCTTGCTCGTATTTTTTGCAACAATAGTACAAATAGTTGGTTGAAAAATAGCAACAATTTATGCATGCAATACATTTTTCCATAGTATTGATTGAATCAATCGAGCATGTTCGAGGTATGGATGAGTCTCAAATTTCAAAGAAAAATCGGTTTCTACTAGGACCATTATCAAACCCAAAAGAGAAAACTCAACTAGTCTATTCCAACACAAATTTAAAGGCTCATTATTCAAGTCTAAACAAGTCTAACATACAATCGAATCAATCAAATCTGTAATGTAATGGTATTTTGGCCAAGGTCTTCGTATAATCATTGGCCTAGCTTCACATGATGTCTTAATTTAGATGCATAACTCAAAAGAGTTTGAACCTTAATTACCAATTCCATCCAAATGATGCAATTGTCATTTCATAAACTTGAAATACCTTTAGGTTTAGGCAAAGTGTAAACTTATTTCCCATTTCCTATCTCTAAGCCTCAAAGACAATGAATGTTTGTTTCACAAATAGAAAGTGTGCTTAAAACAATAGAAAGACATAATTGTTCCTTGGTTTTATAGTGACTAAGTTGACCTTGACAACACCATGTTTTGACAACAATCTTTTTGTCGATGCCAAATCTACGTTTATGCTCATAAAAATCACTGTGACATCTACAATCCTAGTGTGATAATGCGATACACCATTGGACCCAATGCCTAAAATAGAAATAGGTTATTATAAACAAAGTTTTGCTTGCTAAGGTTGCCATTTTGAGTAGAATGAATCCCAAAATTGTATTGAAGAGATTATCATGTAGGCCTTTGGATGCAATATAGAGCTATTAAATATTCACCTATTCCAAGTATTGTCCATGGGTTGTGTTGCCACCTCAAACACACTTAACACAGATAAGTCTCCCAACTAGTAGGTGTGTTCTTGAGGGCAATCCTGAGTTTAGAACCTATTGTCACCTTGATTCCCAACTCCTCCATTTAGACTCAACTCCCTAAAGGTCAAGGGGGGTTGTCCCTACTAACCAAGTTTCTTGAAGATTTTAATTTGGAAATAAAATTTATTAAGGTTTACTTAAGTTCATTGACAATAAATCATTCAAGATACAACAATTTTCAAGGACAAGGAAGCCCTTTGCAAATGATCAGTACACATTTAAAGAATGTAACAAATTAATTTCACAATTCCACTACCTTAACTATTGGGTTTTGTAGTCAATAATCAATGCTTGTCAAAATAAAACAATAGATAGACTAAGAACTTGTAATAAAATGAATCATGCACCTTTAGAACATTCAATGAAATAAATTGCTCATTAGATAAAATGTAACTTGCTTTGAAAATGTAAATAAATTGAACATTCAACTTGAGAATGAAACAAGAGATCAATGTTTTGCAAGTAGTCCTGTATATTTTAGTTCATTTTAAGCCTCACTTTAGCTTAGGGGGATTACCGTGTGAAACAAAGCTTATGACTCCTAGCTAGTGTGACTACCCATACACGTATCTCTTTCAATTTGAGAGAGATTTTTGGGTGCTCAACAACAGAACGCAAGGTTCCCTTCTATCTCCAGAATTCAATCCCAAAGATTGTTCGACACTCAACAGTAGGACACTAAGTGCCACGAGGCTCCCAACATCCTCTACCCTTCTAGCTCCATAGGTCAACCTTTATTTTCTCAATTTCTTATCAAGATAAAAAGTTGGGTGCCTATTAATTTAACCAACTCAAATCATCTCCCTTTCAATGTCACCTAGGGTCAGACCAACCAGTAAGGGGAGTAAATACAGGGCAAATATTGGGGCAATGGTTATTTTATTTGAAAAATAAAGAATAAAAGAAATTTAAAGAGATTTAACTATACTATTTACCATGATATTGCAAGGATGGAAAAACCAACTCACTTGCAAGGTGTGTGCACAAAAGAATAACTTGAAGCAAAATTAAAAACTAACAATAGTATCACAACCCACTTCCCGAATGGAGAGAGGTGGGGCAAAAAATAAACTTGCAAAAATAAAACAAAATATTCTATCCATTCTTTAATTTCTATTCAAGGGTGGGAAAGCCCAACTTCCTTTGCATGCAATGGATGAAAAATTTCAAAGAATAACAAATGCTAACCTAGCCATAGAACTCTCTTCCTAAAGAAGATACGGGAAAAGCAATCAAAAGTAAATAATGGAAAATAACAAGCCCTAGACCCTCTTCACTTGCAATGCAAGGGTGGGAAATCCCTACCTCTATTTCAGGAAAGGGATGGCTAAAAATAAACCTCAAATATAACTTTGAAAATCAAACAAAGAATCAAGGCCAAGAGACTCTCTTGGAGTCGTTACAATGACATAAAATTCAGCCCCTTATTTTTAAACAATATAAGAGAATGAGAAGGAAAAAAAACCCTCAAAACAATGGACCTCAAAGTAGTTTTGAATGGAAGTTTTCTATACTCTTTTTAAACCAAATTTTGGCATAACCTCCCATTGCAAAACAAAAAACTTGCAAAAAAACAAGGAAAAAGTAGTGAAAGATGCCCAAAATCACTTTGGGACACCTTGCATAAAACATAAAAAAATTGCACAAGATATGTAATAGACATTATGGAAACAATAGCTTCAAATAACTTGTGAAATAAATATTTAAACTAGACTTGAAAATGCAAATAGAGATAAAGAAAATTGCAGAAATTATTTTAGAAAAAAGAATCAGGAAATAGTGCTCTTTATTCTTCATTTTGAAGAAGTGGGGCATGTAACCCTAGAATCCCACTCTTCAATCTTAGCAACCTGCAACTTTATAAATTTTTGCTACACAAACTAGAAAGAAGTGATTTCCAAAATATGTATCAAGAAATCATAGGATTCAAACTAGAAATTATGAACTTCTTAATAACAAATATGAAAATCATGAAATCTAACAAAAATGAGTAGATCTCACCAAGGAATAGTAAATTGCCTCTTTGGTCTCCAACGACTTGTGCAACTATGAAGCATAGAAACAACCCCTATGAGATCGAAGACACACCAGCTTTCCTCCAAAGTTTTTTTTATTAAAATGTCTAATGGTTGAAAACTACAAAGCTCACAAAAATGGGAGCACAATAGGAGAAAGTGAATGAGAAAATGAGAGATTGTGTAACCCAAATGAGGAGGGGAAGCCTCTTTAAATAATAAATGAGTGAGGAGATATCCCAAGTGCACGCAAGCCACTTGTTAAAATGAGAGAGTGGGAGCTCAAAGAGGGGGGCACGCTTCTCTTGGGGCACCTCCTAGGCTAAGAAATCAAATAAAAATGGGGGGAAACCCCTATAATTTTTTTAATCTTCATTCTAGGTCCAAAGAGGGGGGACCACCAAAGTGGGACCCCTTACTTTGTCTTATTTTTAATTATCTCAATTTCCATGAAGAGGGAGGGCGCCCCCCAAGGGAGGCAACTTCAAACTTGTGATACACTTGCATGGTGGGGGGGGGGGGGGGGGTATTTTTGCCTCTAATGTAACCTTAGGAACATAACTCGACTTTAGGAAACAATTTTTCCACTCTCTAATTAATTGCCAATTTTCTCGATTTCCTTGTTTCCCTTAGACAAATGTGTCCAAAACCTTAGAAAATATTGTCCATATGACTTCAAAATTGGACCAAGAGTGTAGGGGGACTCATGCCATTGATTTTGAGTACCTATACCCCTATTTATGGGAATTAGGTGCCACTTAAACCTCTTTATAATACACTTTTTTTTTATTTATTTATAATTTTTATGTTGAGGGACATTGTTTAATCATCAAAATATAAAAACTCATAGGAAAAAATTAATGAAATTCCGCAAGACTTTGGATAATTTCTAGCATGGTAATATAAAGCATTCATAGACCTTAATCACCCCATGGAATTGATCATTATAATGCCTTTCACCACTTTGGAGGAATTTTTTAGTGAAAAATGCAGAAAATTAAAATCATTGAAAAGGAATTTTAATTATCCAAGGGAAAAAACACCCGATGAAAGGAATTCCCTAATGATAGAGTCCTATACAAAATAATTTTTACAAAAAAATACCTTCATGTTGACATATCATTACAAAATCCACGGCAGGGGTACACAAATTTCATGGAGAAAAGATGAGAGGAGAAAGAAGAAAAATTGCCTCGCTTTAAAAATTTTGTGAAGTGCATCTTTTTTGTGTTCAAGGTACATGATACATGTGTAGGGTACATGGTTTCCCGCCTTGTTAGTTAAGTGGTCAATATGATGCCTATTATATTTGACAAATGTGTTGGTTTCAAGAAGCATGAAAATGCCTGTTACGTAATTTAAAATATTAAATAATAACCATTAAAAATATGTAATTAATAATTAGTAATAGTATTGAATATTAAAAAAATGAAAGCAAGATAACACGACTCCTCAATATGTAATCCCAAGCTATATTTAAGTGGGCCATCTTGTAATTTAAATCATCATCTTCAATAATTCATTTATTCATATCAGAAACAAGTTTTCTTCTTAAACTCTGGATTCGAGTTATTACAGTGGTATTAGAGTTGGAGCGTGGTTTTCTTAAAAGGAGAAAAAAGTAAGAAATGATCATGAAAAAAAGTAAAAAGAAGAAGTAAAATTGCACGTGGTTTACAAAACCACATGCCGTTTTTTCTAAAGTGTGAGACATTATAAAAATTTCATTATTTTTAATAATAATTATTATTAATATTAAATATTAATATTAATAACTTTATTATTAAAAATACAAATAATTGTTAAATATAATAATTATTAATTATTAAATTTAAATTGAGTTGTGACAAGCGAAAATTCTAGCTTGCACAAGAACTATGTCTGAAATGAAGATCAACTAGAGAAATTGGAAAAAGGCCAAGCTTGGGACTCAAAAATGATTGAAAGTATAAACTCCAAACTTGATCAATTTAAAGCAGAATTACGAGAAGGAAAAGAAGAGCTAACACGTCACGTGCAATATGAATTTGTTTGAGTTGTCTCGTGGTAAATGAGGAAGGAAGGAGATGAAATGAAAACATACTTTAAATAAGGGATAAATAAAATCATGTAGTTATTCAAAGATAGAGATGCCTCTAAAAATGTCAATTTGCAGAAGGGACACCACTCATGTCGTAATTCAACCGAAACAAATAATCATCAATCAAATTCCTTCAAAGTGGAAATTCCAGAAGACCATAGAGATTAGAATCATTAGAAAACATACTGGGATGCAATGCAATCGATGGGGGGATACTCGATGAAACCCAAATTTGATGGCAAGACAAAACAAAGTGTCACATGGATCAATAAAGCGGAGGAATTCTTTTACATTTACAAAGCTTTATCTGATGATGAAAATATTAAATATGCCTCCATGCAGCTCGAAGGTAGGGCGTATAACTAGTATATGTGCTGGAAGAAGACGACAAACGTATGTGCTCACAGCTGGGACACATTCAAAAATGTTTTTTTCAAAATATTTGAAGATGTGACAGAGAAAGTCTTTTTTTCCAAAATCACTAGATTACAACAAAATGTGACGTTGAAGAATACACTTGTGAATGGGAAACATTAGCGAAGCGAGTACCATACTTAACATATGGTAGCGTCTCCAGGAATATGTCTCTGGTCTTCAACCATATATAAGAGAAGAGTTATAAGTGCATAACGTATCCAACTCGGATAAGGCTAGGCATAAAACAAAGATTATTGAGGAGAAGTTAAAAAAAACAAGAGAAGGGAACCTTGACAAGGGATATATGTGACAACAAGAGACCCAATGTAGATATTGCGAAGATATATGATCACTTGGTCATTAGTGCAACAAATCTAAGTTATATGGTTATGCAGTAAAAAAGGGTTAAAAAACATCGACTGATCGCTCGGACAATGACATGAAAAAGAAGAAGTATACTCATCATCAGTGCGGAGATGATTGGATCCCAGGCCATAAGTGCAAAACCAATCACACATTACATTGCAAAGTCGTAAATGGAAGAAACTAAAGGTATCAAGATATAAAGACATATCTAATTCTGATGCAGACACAAGCTCATCCGAAGTATCAATTACGATAGTTACATGTATTCAACAGGCTTGTAAGAAAGAAGAGTTTGAGACACCCAAGACAAATCACAACCAACAGAAGGAAATCCAATCACTCACAAATATATATATCCCATCTCCATTGAGAAGTTGTGGAAACTTTAAAGATGAACAATTCCTATTCCGAGTAATAAAATCAAAGAAGTCAAGGCCAAAGAGATTACAACTTACTTGGACAATTAAGAATAAGGACATCACAATTTTGGTTGATTCAGGAAGTACCCATAATTTTATTAATATCAACAAGGCGAAGGAGCTTAATATTTTTTGTGTCCTTGCAAATTAAAGGACTTGAAGCCTCACCTATTGCTGATCAAAACAACACAAAAGTAGGAAAATGTCATAAGGTTTTTTACATATACAAAACCTACACCTACATCTCAATTGTATTGCCTTACCATTGAAGGAAGTAGACATGGTATTAGGCGTCGAATGGTTATCATCGTTAGGACTTACTCTACCATCCTACAAAAACAATACATGATATTTAAGTACAATGGAAGCAAATATAGATTGTATGGGCCGAGAAGTTAGCCACACAAGCAGTAAGAATCGCAACACAAATAAAGAACAAAAGATGATGCCAACAAATTTATCTTTAAGGACAAAGATTTAAAATATTACGTAAATTAAAATATTAAATAATAACCATTAAAAAATATGTAATTAATATTTATTAATAGGAATGTATATTAAAAAATTGGAAGCAAGAGGACATGACTCCTCAATATGTAAGTCCAAGCTATATTTAAGCATGTCATCTTAATTTAAATCATCATTTTCAATAATTCATTTATTCATATCTGAAACAAGATTTCTTCTTCAACTTCGGATTCGAGTTATTACAATACCATTTGCAACTTGTTAACCTTGTTTATAATAGTCAAAGATAACTCCTTCAATTATGCATCAAAGTCATTTCATTCATCTTCAATATGCAAGGGGTTTGTGAGTTTCCAAATGCCTATCTTTCTCTCTTTATGGACTTTGGACACTGCACAACATTCAAGTAACGTGTAGAAAAAATATATATCATCTACCAAGCAAATTATAAGTCTACAATTATGTGAAGATACTACTCTTTTTATAAAATCTCACCATTAAACTATGTAGACTTGATGAAGTATATGATTATGTGAAGATCCTGCTCTGTTTTTTATTTTTTATCTCACCATGATCTCACCATTAAACTATATGTGACTTGATGAGCTTCATCACAATATCATACTCGAAGTTATACCATATATTTGGATCATGACCAATACCTCATGTTATACACAGTTTATATAAGAAGATACCTTGATTTGAATGATTAGATGCACACTTTCACCAATTACTAGCATTGCATAGGATTATAAGTCATAAGAGGTGGTCTTATATACTTGGGTGATGCATACGAGCAGTGTAAGATAGGGTATATAGTTATGCTACTTCAAATGATGATGTTTGGTGTTTATGAATAGATTTAGCAATTTAACAAGAACACAAAGCTAGCATTAAAAGCAAACTTGCCCAACATAAACTTGGGCATTGCATGGGTTATGTCATCAAACCAAGATACTATCAACAAAAGAAACTTTTACAAAATATCATTAGCTAAGATGACAAAGATTAATTGTCAATGTAATATCTCATGGGCTTAAAATTGAAAAGTGGTCCCAAAATGCAATGTTGGTTTTGTTGGTACAACATTGGGCAGCTTCATTGGGTAATGCCTTAAGCAACTTTGTGGACTCATTTTTTGGTTCATAATAGAGGTATTAATGAAAATACATCACTTAATATATTGGTTATGGTATTTGAACATGATATGTCAAAAGACACATGATTGATGCATTTTATTTGTTCCTAGTAAAAATCAAGCATCTTTATCACAATATTTTTTCTACAATCATGTGTCACAACCAAGACAAGATTATGATATTTTGTTGTTTAGATTTCATTTTTTTAGAACATAGAGCATAATAAATGAATTAGGTATGTGATCACTCTTAGTACTTTAATAGGGAAAATAAATAAAACCTCAAGAGTATTGCCTCTCCCTATTACTCTCTCACACACATTTTCCAAGGAAAACCTTACATAGAAACCCAAGGGACGCGTCATCACATTCACAAATGACATTCCTTGTAAACCTATCGATATATACTAGTTTTCCTCATTGACACAAAACTAATCAAATGCCCAATAACATTGAAGACAACCAATTGAGCTATCCCCTTGACACTTGTCACACACACACAGATATATATATATATATATATAGAGAGAGAGAGAGAGAGAGAGAGCGCAACACACAAAACTATATCTACCATTTTATACCAAGCTTACCTATTGTATCATATTTATAAATATTAGAAAGAAACAATAAAAAATTCATCGTTATTGGAATTATTAATCTTTTTTTATATAAACTTCATAGAAAAGATAATGGTAGACACTCTCATCTTCATCTTCATATTCATATCATCACAATAATTATTATGTCCTCAACATATAGTATTTGGTCGAGGACATTAGTTCATCAATGAGGAGATCATTTTTTCCCTAGACTATAGTTGTAACATTGTTGTTTAGAGTTTACATTCCAAACAATTTTTAAAAACATATTTATTTAAATTGTTATTGGTTACCAGAGGCTGACACCTGCCTTGTTTTTGTGTTTCCCATCCCTCAATGACGGGCAGGCGTCAGCCAAATTTAATGTCTCAGGCATGCTGGCCATTGAAATATGTAACGACGACTATCCTTGAACACATTTATAATGGAGTAGTCTAACGAGTCGACGATTTCGCCCGGCGTTAGACTACTCTGTCTACCCACTCCGTTAACTGTCGCGTCTTCCGGAGTCCGGCAAATCCATCCAGCTAAGGGTCCCACATGAATCTTTTTCTGAAAGCTATCAATCTATTCCTTCAAAATCAAGAAAATCAAAGTTCTATTTTCTACATTCTTCAATCATTTCAACTCTGTCGAAACCTTAACGGAAACGAAAGAAGGAGGTATAGATTGCAGTATGGAGCTCGCATTAGGTTTGAGTATTGGTACTGGACTTTGCTTCTTCAAAGTCATAAGTTAAGGCAAGTGGGCTGCCTTACATTACATTACTTTGAAAATATTTTCCATGGAATTTGGTAAATTTAACTTGGCGAATCTGTAATTTTGGGTCAATATAATGAATTTGAATTGAATAGAATTTCGGAACCATAAATTGGCATTTCCTAGGCATATAACAATCGTGAGTGAAGGAAAGGTTTTGCAGGATATATTGTAATACACGAGCCTCTGCAATATTGTCGAACGACCATGAAGACATTACTGACGAAGATCGACTTTGCTACAGGAAAGGATTCATGGCCTTTGATCTGGCAAATTATTGTTCTTCTGTTAATGATCATCCCTTTTCACTTTTCAGGCAGCGATTTGCAATGCAGAAGAAAAGGACGTGCAAATCGAGTTATGAAATCTAAGCGGAATAAGCGTTTTCTTGTGCCAGGCAGAATTAATCTTCAATATAATATTTTGAAACTTTATACATTATAACACAATAGATCACCGATATATGTCGATTGATCCACAAAATAATTGACCCTGCTGTACTAGTCAGTCGTTATGTATTATATAGATCACTCAATTCCGTTCAGAATCGATATACTCCTATGTTGTTTTTTTGCATCGAAAGTATTCATCCAATTTGATTCAAGAAAGACGTGTGAATTATCATTCCCTACTATCACTGCAGGTGGGTTTTCTTGTTTTATTTGATTCTCTGGGCGCCTTGCATACATGAGTAAAGAGGCTGATGTCTCATGGGAAACATGGGTTGAGGTATATTGATTATGAGCGGTGGAATGCGGTATTTGTGAGGTGTTAATATAGTTGGATGGCTCTACTGGAGAGCTGGTACTGATCATACTCATGTCTTTGTTCGAGTGATGATCAAACACACTGCCTTCATGAAGACTTTGGAGCAGCTTCCTGAGCCAGGAATTATGGTCAGACAATTCTTGATCAATCTGGAATTCTTGTGGATTCAGGAGTGGTAGTTGACATTTTAGGCAATTGTCTTATTATTATTGTTGGGATCAAACACGTCAATGTGGGGCTTGTTGTATGGTATAAGTGGTATTCATACCATGCAGAGGTCTGTAATATCTTATGTACATGTAATTGCCTACTAGAGTTCGAAGGTTTTGTCTTGTTATAGTTGGGATAAAACACGTCACTGTTTTGTCTTGTTGTATTAATTGAATGCAGAGGCCTGTAAAAATTCCCAGAGCATGAAGGTTTTCATATCACGGAGGAAAGTCCATAAATTACTCAACAAAGCATTTGTGGACTTCACTGTTGTTGAGCATAACCAACGTACCGAATCAAAATAGTTGTTTCACTTTTAAGCACAGCACAACACAGCATTTAGTTCTATGAATACCATACCACTCTGTATGTATGTTTGTGAAGATGAGTATCATAAAAATATGAATCATTGTTGTTTTTCAAGCTACGCATAACAAAATAGGAAGGGAATTATATTGTTTCCATGCCATGTTGATACAGTTCTTCAAAATTATTTGGAAATGGAGAATAAGTATCTAGCAATGCAGCAAAAAAATGTAATCCATGTTATGTTAAGATATACACACATTGGCTTCATACTACGGATATATATAATATATATCTATGTTGATGCATAGTACTTGTCATTCTTTCTATATATATTATATACATAATTTAGTCCAAAAGAGGACAGTGCATTGGTTAGCTGGGACAGATGACTTTGGATAGCCCGCAGTTCGATTCTCGGTGTAGATTGTATTTCGACACAATTTGTATTTCGGCCTACTTTGACACACAAATAAGTTGAAGATTTGGCACTTCCATGAGAAAAAAAATATACATAATGAAAATGAATAGTGGTAATTCCATAAAATAACTCAGCAAGTTTAGAGTACACAGTTGATTTTTTAGTAATTTAAATGCTTAGAAATTAATAATTCTTTATCATTTTGTGTTTATAGATATATATTGTCAAAACCAAATATGAGGTTTAGTTAAATTGGTTTGTCTGGATTAATCTCCA
>LPNX011156401.1:760061-792831 GCA_001517045.1 Pseudotsuga menziesii
TGTCGATTCTGAACGGAATTGAGTGATCTATATAATACAATAACGGTTGACTAGTACAGCAGGGTCAATTATTTTGTGGATCAATCGACATATATCGGTGATATATTGTATTATAATGTATAAAGTTTCAAAATATTATATTGAAGATTAATTCTGCCTGGCACAAGAAAACGCTTATTTCGCTCAGATTTCATAACTCGATTTGCACGTCCTTTTATTTTGCGTTGCAAATCGCTGCCTGAAAAGTGAAAAGTGATGATCATTAACAGAAGAACAATAATTTGCCAAATCAAAGGCCATGAAGGCCATGAATCCTTTCCAGTAGCAAAGTCGATCTTTGTCAGTAATGTCTTCATGGTCGTTCGACAATATTGCAGAGGCTCGTGTATTACAATATATCCTGCAAAACCTTTCCTTCACTCACGATTGTTATATGCAACGGAAATGCCAATTTATGATTCCGAAATTCTATTCAATTCAAATTCATTATACTGACCCAAAATTACAGATTCGCCAAGTTAAATTCACCAAATTCCATGGAAAATGTTTTCAAAGTAGTGTAAGATTGTCCGGGTATGAATACAATTGATTTGTCCATTGACCTAGGCAGGCAACCCACTTGCCTTAACTTATGACTTTTAAGAAGCAAAGTCTAGTACCAATACTCAAACCTAATGCGAGCTCCATACTGCAATCCATACCCCCTTCTTTCGTTTCCGTTAAGGTTTCGAAAAAGTTGAAATGATTGAAGAATGTAGAAAATAGAACTTTGATTTTCTTGATTTTGCAGGAATAGATTGATAGCTTTCAGAAAAAAATTCATGTGGGACCCTTGGCTGGATGGATTTACCGGGCTTCGGAGGACGGGATAGTTAATGGAGTGGGTAGACGGAGTAGTCTAACGCCGGGCGAAATCGATCGTCGACTCGTTAGACTACTCCCATTTATAATAGATGCACACTATCAAAAAAATGACAATTGGAACAACTAATTTAAATAATAAATATTTTAGATAATAGGAAAATCACCAGTTAGTTTCAATATATGAGAGAAAAAATAAAGTCTGTATGAACAAGTGGTGTACATGGAGGTGTCCTCTCTATCATTTGTTGGTAAAAACTGTGCGGCGCTGTGTGACAAAAATGTATAAAATACAAATTACCATTTAATTTCAATTTACAGGTTTTGAGAAAATTCAAATTATTTATTTATTTTGAGTATTTTAATTTCCAAAAGAGTTTGAATATCTTTTATCACACTATCCATTCCATCCACCTATCTTGTCTTTTTATCTATTTTGAGTATTTTAATTTCCAAACTAGTTTGAAATTTATTTTTTCACACCACTGATTCCACCCACGTATATTATGCCTCAGAAGAATTTGAAAAGTTTGAGAATTCTCCCATTATCATGGTTAGACGAATCATAAAACATTAAAGTCGTTCACTGCTATAAAGGTTGAAGTGGACGGGCACATGGGTAACCCGAATTATATCGTTTTTTTACAGTTGCAGTTGGAGTTGGAGTTGGACAATTTGACGGGCATATACAACATAGATTATGATTGAAAAGTTGGAAGGTTTGAAACCTTTCGCATTATTTTGGTTTTGGTAAAATCAAATGAAATAATTAGGCCGTTAGGCATTTTCTTTTGAAAAACACTGTTTACTTTGTCGTCCCTCTTTTAAATTAGGTAATTCTATGTGTTTCATCAATCAGATTTTGCCACCTGTTCATTGCATTTGTCTCGGTCATAATTGATATCGGTCATTAACTATCACAGTCTGTGGAAACCGAAAGGGTCTTTCCATGGATCAATTCGGGCGGTTATGCCTCTTCTCTCAATAATAGTTTTGAAAAACCAGGGGAGGCGGTGACAATTTGTATAAATGAAAGATAATACTGCACATTCGGCAAGGTCGACGATTTTGTTGTTGCTCTAACAATCATGGCAAAGATCCACGGGAAACCCAGCAATACTTCCCCACATTTGTGGATGGTAGATGTGGTAAACCGTCAGCCATCCTAGCAGAATGCCTAACCCCAAAGGACTCAAGGCTCGAACCCGTGACCTCCCCCCGAACCGAGAGAGTGTACGCATGTCTTACCAATTGAGCTAACCCTTGGGGCTAATTATGGCAGAGTCTTTACAACCTTATGGCATACATTAATAACACATAAATGTTTTTAAAGCAAGAACTCATTTCTTAAACGTATATTAAACTATGAGAGGGGGCCATGGTTCCATAAGGATATTGAGGTAATTCAAATAGGAACATGTACACGGTGCTGGTGTTTTTAAAAAAAAATTACCAATAACCATGCATCTAATTGCAATGATATGAAAACGTAACTTTTTACACCCACTTTTATATATAAATTCAAACAAATTTCTAATTGAAATATACAATTTTGTTTCTTTAAATATCTACAACTTATATATGTAAATTCAAACAAATTCAATTGAATGTTTTCTTCTTTTAATGTATACATAAATATAATTTTTATGAAATTTTAATTTATTTTTAAAATATATAAATATCGTTTTGTATGATTTTTCATGACTAATGTTGTTCTTTCAGTTTTGGTTTCTCTAATGGAAAAACATCATCTAATTTTCAATTTAAATGTACAACAATACACACATACAATGGCTCAAGGTTGGGTACCTAAACATCATCATCTCTCTTGGAACATATAAACTAATGAAGAAATGAGCTATTGCGGATGAGAGTCTACACTAGGGTTTTGTTAAGCTGATTGATGGCTTCTCCGTGACCTGGTACTGTTCTGTTCCTGTTGTCTCACCCTAAAATATTTTCTTCTTTATCTCCTTTATCTCTTCTACCCACTCATGGTTGCCTGCACGGGAGCGACATTTAGTCCCTCCCGTCCCCCCCTTGGATTCTTCCTGTCCCATGCATGTTTAGGACAATTCTCTGCCCTCTGGAATCTCCCTTCCCACTGATGCGTTGCAACCTGACATCATTGAGCATATTAAGGAATGACTAGTTCTGACTACGACAACGGATAAACCCAAAACCCACACATGCATAGAAATGTCTTCTAAAAAACCCAGGATCAATATTCCTCCTTCCAGAATCAACGTTAGAATCGACTACATGAATACCTATGCCCTCATTGGGAAGTTCATATATATTTGGCCCACGAAAAAATATCTTCTCAACTAGATCGCCTTTAAATGGAAGGCAAAAGCGCACTTCGACATGCAACTTGGCTCCAAAGGATTTTTCACCATTATTTTCTCCTTGCTAGAGGATAGAGATCATATACTCGAAGTCGGACCTTACTTCTTCAATTCTGCTGGCCTCTTTCTCAGAAATTGGATTGAACGCTTCAACCCAGACACTGAAAACTTCTCTTGGGAACCAGTCTGGGTTCGATTATATTCGCTTTCTCAGGAATATTGGGACGAAGAGACTCTCAAGGATATCGAAAATTCCTTGGGATATTTTGTCAAGGTTGTTGATCAAACTAAACAACAAAGGTACACATATTATGCCTGAATCTGTCTCTACATGCACATAGCTAAAACTCTTCCAAAATCTGTCACTCTGGAACATGAGGACACATAATGGGTGCAGTCACTAGACTATGAGCATGTTCCTTTAAGATGCAGAAAGTGTCATGATAATGGACATCTTTATCGTGATTTCCCTCATATCAGAGCCCTTGAAGGGCTGTGTATATGACCCCTTTTGTTCCCATATTTATCCTTGTTTATGAACTTTTTGAATTGATCCTATATTACTACTTGCTCTCTTCATTACATTTGACAAAGTTTTGGATTTGGAAAGGAATGATATTGTTTTCCTTGTTATTTGTCAATTGTTGATGATTTGGATAGAGTTATGATGCCATGATTTCCTACTACAGAAGTGGTGTTTCAGGTTCAATATCATTTTACTTCCAGGTAATTGCAGAATCAAGGAATTATGGAATCTGGACAACTTGTATCTCAGTCTCAAGCTATAACATATAGGTATCAAGTTTATATATTATGCTCCTGCCCGTTATTTTACATCATTTTGGTCATCTACCCAACACATATACAATGATGCAATCAATCCGGGGATCGGAGTTTCTGTGTCCAATTCAACATTTAGGGTCATTAATGACTCATATTCGTTGGGTTATCCAACGAGGTTGTTGATTGCTCTGATATATTTCTGGAATCATCTCCACTCTCCACGGTACTAGATCCTGGGTTGGCTCGCAAAATCTTTTGAGAATCAAGAGATGAGCCTTATTTGGAAATTTGTTATAACTGCACAATCTTTCATAATTTTCTCATGATCGTTGATGTATAAGAACTTGAATCTCTTCTAGGATAGTTTAGCCGTCATTTTGCATAGATCTATTGAACACTTCTGTGATCATACCTTTTTATATAAAAATTCTATGTTGTCCTAATTTTGGATGTGTTAATTAATTTTGTGTGAGTGAGTGTCTTGTTCATCTCTTGCCGCCAAAGGTAGGGCCCCCTTTTGTGACAGGTGCTGTTGTAGTTAGAATTTATTTTCTTTATGCACACAGTTGATGTTTGATGAAATTAATGTTTTATGCAGTTGATAATTGATTTAATTGTTTCATATTTAGGTTTGGTGTGCTGATCATAGTTAAGTGTGAATGTTTAAGTAGTGACACGATTGGATAGTATAATCATCATTATCATTATTAGTGAACATAGAGGAATGTATGGATGATGAACATTGAATCATGATTACTTTTGTGGTGAATGGTCGCATTAGAATTGTTGTTGGGATTCGGTTGCTAGCTCATAATAGTAGAAGCAGGATGTTGAATAAAATTAGCTCTTTCCAATTCCTGTATTGTAGCTGTTGTTTATTAAACCCTTTTTGTGTGAAATTATTGATTTGTTAAATCCGATTCAGGCATTAATTTATTTCTGTAGTATAGTAGAACGTTTACAACATAGCAGAGGATTTGTTAAATTTTATAGTCAGTGCTTCTGGTTTGATTGCATGATTCTTTCTGTAAGTTGTGATTTTCTTAGAAGCCTATTCACCAACAGGTGCATTTCTAATCTAGTTCAGTAATCCATCGACCTCCTCTGTTTTAAAACCATTCCAAGTTATAGTGTCTGGCATATACTTTGTCAGGTAGCTCATAAGCCTTTGTGGCCCTAGGTTAATAATTTATGCACAACTTTCAATTTGCATTTTATTAAAAGGTGAAAGAAAAGCTTAATGAGCTTCATGAATTACGACTGGCCACCATAGAACGTACATCCGTTGTGCAACAAAAATGAATGAAGTGGCGCGATCAATTCATCAAAACTAAGTATTTTCAGGAAGGCGACTGGGCTGTTCTCTACGACTCTAGATTCAAAAAATTGAAAGGGATGCTTCATACTTGTTGGCTAGGACCATATGAGATCAGAACAGTTTATGATAATGGTACAATACGACTCAAAGCCATTGATGGAGAAGGTACACTTCTTATGGACAATGGTCATAGACTAAGACCATTGTCCAAAGAGGCATTCATCTGCAACATTGTTGCATGCTAGTGTACCAAAGAATTCGAGATCATTATCTCGACCTTTGGAAAAAAATGAAAAATGGATTGTGAAAATCCTTTTGGGACACAACCCTTAATATAAATATATATACACATATATATTGATACTAATAAATATTTCTCTTAATTCTTTGCAGGGACATTCTACAACAACTCCTACTTCTTATCCATTCATTTTTCATATCCCATTCATTTTCTCTTCACTCCATTCCCCTCCTTGGTATCACTTGCTCATGGATGTCCCTAGTCTTTTGGATATAAACACTTTTCAGACTATTTTACATAGATTTCACCTGCTATTTTATCCGCAACACTACAGAAACCATTTCCATTTCATTACATACCCACTTCTAACATCTTCCATTCCATTGCAGAACCTTTTCTGTTTTATTGCGGAACACTTTTCCGTTCCATTGCAAAACCTATTTTGTTTTATTACAGAACCCCTTATCCACTCCATATACCTTTTCCATAATGTTACAGAATCTCTTTCCATTCCACTTCCCTTACCCTTTGACATGATGACACCTTTCTTACCTGTACGGGCCCAACATTATTGATGTCACCAGCATGTGGAGGATAGGAATCACGCAGCATTGATACGCAGCATCGCAGATTTAGTTTCAACAGCTAACTCGGGCCACATTAGTTTTTACACAACAGAACTCTATCCCGGGACATCATTTCAACTCATCAGCAATAAAGAAGAATGATAAAATCTTATCACATCCATCAAACCAAAGAGTGGAGAACCTTTTGTCCTTCTTCGCATCATTGCAATCAACCAACCATCGAACTCCATCCATCTCTTCTTAGGTAAGGCAGGTATGTAACCATCCTTCATCATCTTTTGATAAGTACAAGAAGACAGATCATGATTTATTAAGCCGTTAGTACCACACAGGGTCGTGTGTCGAGTTGGTTGGGGGGGGAGACTTTAGAGGTTCCTCTAAAATATAGTAGTCACTATTGTGAACCAGAGGAACCTTACTAACCCTGATTGGTATTAACTCCACCACCCATGAGCTTCTAGCTAGACCAATATTGATAACACTACGAAGCCACCTTGCGATATCATGATAACCCACCTTTTGATAATCTAAACCCGTCTTTTTCTTCGGAGAGTTGACGGAAAATCTGCAGCATTGTAGGAATCTGAAGGGAAACAAAGAACGAAGCACAATGAGGGGAGCAATCCGTAGTGAACCTGAAAATATAGATATGGTCTATGGATACAGAAAGGTGAAAATCATTTTCCAACAGGAAGGGTGGCTGGATTATTTTGATAAAATGAAGAAGGGAGATGTTGTGATTGCAATGGAGTTCTCTCTTACATATGACAATGTAGTTGCAGAGCTACAAGGGTTGAAAGTTCAAGCGGATGAGCCGACAATTGCAAGAGTCTCTAGATTACCAAAGATAGGAGAAATACGGTTCGAGAGACGTGTGAAAATAAAGCTACTTAGAGACACATTTTTGGAACCTAGTGAACTAGTGCAAGGAACAGAAAAGGGGACAAGATGAGATTCATCACCAATTCCATGGGACAAGGTGGCGCATTGCATGTGCAAATTTATTACATGTGAAGGTCAGTTTATTCTAGCATTTGCTTATCACTTTAAAATTCTGAACCATCTAAGACATCAAAAACATATCAATATGTTGTATTTCCTATGGAAATATTTAGAGTTGATGAGAAGAATGGTTAAGGGTAGTAAAAATCCATACACTAGTCTGACATATCATGGTTTGATTAGATTGTTGGTGGAATATGCCCTACAAAAGCAGAACCAGATGTGGGAATCATTCGTGAGTATATCCTCGACCACCAGGAAGACAATAAGGAAGAAACCCCAAGGAAGAAATTAGTTCATACGGGAAACATGAGACGTCTGCAAGTTGAAACCCCAACTAGTTCAATAGAAGGACCCCATACTCGGTTAAGATCAAGGGATAAAAAATAGTGACAATATCAAGAAAAATTGCTTAGCCAAA
The DNA here is from genome assembly GCA_001517045.1 of Pseudotsuga menziesii. NCBI lineage: Eukaryota > Viridiplantae > Streptophyta > Pinopsida > Pinales > Pinaceae > Pseudotsuga > Pseudotsuga menziesii. The sequence goes on from LPNX011156401.1 coordinate 767,623, forward strand.
ATGATGAATTTGATGAAGGATGGGAAGCATTCACCATGCTAGAAAGTACCAATGAAAACCGAGGAAATCAAGTTGGGCTGTAGAACGTAGGAGAACAATAGAAAAAAGGAAAACGATGAATAGACACATTCAAGGGGACGCGAGGCAACAGGACGGGGAAATTTCATCATTTTCTGCTATGCAAATACCAGGATGAGGAAATTTCCTTGGTTTACCGAAGGGTATATGGTAAACTGAGGAAATATTACTAGAAATTGAAAAGGTCTTATTAGAATAAAACATAAGAAATGGTAGCCCAACAAGGACAATTACAGAGGATAGAGGAACATAAGATGGATATCCTATTGGGAGTCATGGAATTGGAAAGAAAACAAGGGGAATATTTCAGGGAGACATTCATCGATGAAGGGGTAGAGGTTAGCATGCAAATAAAAAGTATAGAACCCGAGGAGGGTCTTGAAGCAAAAGAAGCAGAGAATCAAGAGATGCACGAAGATACCCCTTTGGATGAAGACCGAATAAGGAACCTAGAAGAAATGGTAGCACAGCTGTAAGCAACATCAGGGGAACTGAAAGAACAACTACAATTGGATGGTGACCGGATGAAAGGGAATGAGCAAGAAACAATTATAGAGCATCTATAGAAACACGATTATGCCCTAGCCATAAGGAGGATTAGTCAAGAAGTGGAGAAATTGAAATTTGAAAAAGAATATATGAATTATTTGGCTCATTTTATGAGGAATATAAGACCCCCTTCGAATCTTTACTCTGTATTTTTGAAGGAACAACTTATATCTTTTAGACTATCAATGGTAACCATGGGGTATAATGATCACATTGAGATAGAAGATCAATTCATTACTGCTTTTTCCAGAAGCAATGATGAAGAACACGATTTTTTATGTGAATTATAAATGCATAATTTGGTTATGACAGACTATGAGGATTGGGACCCAAACCCTGATGTAGGGGAATTACAAATGAGGGCATTCATGTCCTTCATTAGAAATCATTTGAGATGGAACAATGCTGCCACCATTGTAGAAAACATGGAATGGGAAGATGCTCTTTGGATGAGAGGTTCCCACTCAGTTGAAAAATAATTCATAGCCAAGAACTGGGTTATGCAACATCAATAATTCATTACACTCCTGGAGACCGCCCTACTTAAAGTTGTTCAGGAGTGTAGGAATTGGGTCCCCTTTCACAGGTTGGAGGATTTTCTCTGTCCATGAAGAAGGATTAATGCCCTGAGTCCAAACTTGAAAAGAAAATATCCCTTCTCTATTAGAGTGTTCGAGCGAGCCCTAGATAGAGTGTAAGCATATCTTGACTGCCTAAGTGTGCATAAAGCCAATTGGACCGGGCTTCGATTCCATTTTCCTATAATTTGGTGTCCTGTAATGGAAGGAGAGGACATCGAATTTTGGAAAATTGTTAATGAACAAAGCGTCTTTTACAGTGAATCGAAAGGTGGCTATTCTTCCTATAAGTGGAGTGATGAGTGCCTAAACAACTCTCCGAGTACCGTCTGTTAGTGGATCACATTCTTAATTTGCATGAGGAAATGCAAACCTTTTGGTTGGGGGGAGAGGAAGGGCTGTGTATATGACCCTTTTTGTTCCCATATTTTTCCTTGTTTATGACCTTTTTGATTTGATCCTATATTACTAATTGCTCTCTTCATTACATTTGGCAAAGTTTTGGCTTTGGTAAGGACCGATCTTGTTTTCCTTGTTATTTTTCAATTGTTGATGATTTGGATAGAGTTATGATGCCATGATTGCCTACTAAAGAAGTGGTGTTTCAGGTTCAATATCATTTTACTTCCAGGGTGCAGAATGAAGGAATTATGGAAGCTAGACAACTTGTATCTCAGTCTCAAGCTATACCATATAGGTATCAAGTTTATATATTATGATCTTGGTCGTTATTTTACATCATTTTGGTCATCTACCCAGCACATATACGATGATGCAATCAATCTGGGGATCAAATATTCTATGTCCAATTCAACATTTTGGGTCTTTAATGACTCATAATTCATTGGGTTATACAACGAGGTTGTTGACTGCTTCGGTATATTTCTGGAATCATCTCCACTCTCCACGATAATAGCTCTTGAGTTGGATCACGAAATCTTTTGAGAATCAGCAGATGAGCTTTATTTGGAAATTTGTTATAACTGCACGATATTTCATAATTTTCTAATGATCGTTAATGTATAACAACTTGAATCTCTTTTGGGATAGTTTAGCCATCATTTTGCATAGATCTGTTGAACACTTACGTGATCAGACCTTTTATATAAAAATTCTATGTTGTCCTGATTTTGGATGTGTTAATTAATTTCGTGTGAGTGAGTGGCTTGTTCAGATCCTGTCGCCGAAGGCAGAGGCCCCTTCTGTGACAAGTGCTGTTGTAGTTAGAATTTCTTTTCTTTATGCACATAGTTGATGTTTGATAAAATTAATGTTTTATGTAGATGATGATTGATTTAATTGTTTCATATTTAGATTTGGTGTGTTGATCATAGTTAAGTGTGAATGTTTAAGTAGTGACACGACTGGATATTATAATCATGATTATCATTATTAGTGAACATAGAGGAATGTATGGATTATGAACATTGAAACATGATTACTTTTGTGGTGAATGGTCGCATTAGAATTGTTGTTGGGATTTGGTTGCTAGCTCATAATAGTAAAATCATGTTGTTGAATTAAATTAGCTCTTTCCAATTCCTGTATTGTAGTTGTTGTTTATTAAATCCTTTTTGTGTGAAATTATTGATTTGTTAAATCCGATTCAGGCATTAATTTCTTTCTATAGCATAGGAGAACATTTACATCATAACAAAGGATTTGTTAAATTTGATAGTCAATGCTTCTAGTTTGATTGCATGATTCTTTCTGTAAGTAGTGATTTTCTTAGAAGCCTATTCACCAATAGTTTCATTTTAAATCTAGTTCAGTAATCCATCGACCTCCTCTATGTTAAAACCATTCCAAGTTACAATGTCTGGCATATACTTTGTTAGGTAGCTTATAATCCTTTGTGGCCCCGGGTTGATAATTTATGCACAACTTTCAATTTTCATTTTATTAAAAGGTGAAAGAAAATATCGTCATCCCCCATTGATCATAAACAAAACCCTAATGTAGATGAAGAGGGTTTCAAGAAAGTCACGAACATAAGGAAATAAGGAAAGAAGAATCCCACTGTTAGGAAACCCTCCAATCCCACCACTAACAACAACTTTGAGGTGCTAGCTATCCAACATTATGAACATGCTACTGGAGAGGATGTATCAAATCCTGCAATGAAGTGAATCCATCAAGAATCCCAGAAAGGCAAGAAAGCTATAGAATCCAACAAGAATACAAACGAAGATCCCTTCAAACAACCTCAGGCCCCTAAAGAAAGCACTCATTTCTCAGATATTCCCACCTCCACTCAAGATATTGATGTCTTAATGGATGAGGATATGGGGGACATAGATCTAGGAGATCTAGATCTTTTAGGACTAGAAGATGCCTACAAAAACAACACATTACATGCAATAACTCCCAAGAATATTTAGTTATTAACTGATATATTAAACTCAGATAGAACTCATGCTAGACTTGGTATTATCACCAGTAACCACAAGGAAACAAAAGAGAGTTTTAAGGAAGTTAAAAAGAGAGGCATAAAAACAGGCATACAAAGAATTGGAACTCTAGGAACCAGGCTAGTGGAATCAGGGCAATATTCCCAGCTTACGGAGTTCTTTCCTTCCAACCCAACTGTTAATCAATGAAGGTTATCTCCTGGAATATAAGGGGAATCAACACTACCAAAAAACATATAATGTTCGAAAGGAAGATCCAACAGGAAAAACCCACCATCCTCATGTTACAAGAAACCAAATCCAACAGTGACAACTTAGACAATATGATGTCTAGATTATGGCGGGGTAGCAGATCCATTTTTGTTGACTCAACAAGGTCTTCAGGGGGTCTAACTATATCCTGAAATCCTATGGAATTAGATCTAGATAAATTATTGGCCTCTCGTCACTTCATCTCGGCTCATTTCCATCCTATTGGCATCAATTTACATGGAAAAATTACCAATGTGTATGGCCCTCAATTTTATGATAAAAAAAATTTGTTTCGTGGACTTTTTACACTGGAAAATTCAGGATCGACCCTATCCCATAATTATTCTTGGAGGGGATTTCAATCTTATCACCTCTTTGAAGGAAAAACGAGGACACCGCTCACTCTCCTAGGAAGATCTTCTCTTTAAGGACTCTATTGACAATAATGGCCTGGTAGACATGGATACCAACAATGATATTCACACATTGAATAACCACGGAGGAGGAAATTCCCAGATAGCCACCAAGCTCGACCATTTCCTCATCATGGAACATCTCATGCTCAGAAACAAGGAACTCATAGCATCCATTCTTCCAGCTGCTAGATATCATCACTGTCCCATATGATTAAATTGGTAGCTGGATGAGGCATCCCATAGAAAGCCTTTTCGATTTGAAATTTTTTGACTCACTCACCTTGATTTTCCTGAGATGATCAAGGATTGGTGGCTAACCACTTAGGTCATTGGTTCCTCTTCCATGTATAGAATGCAGACGAAACCAAAGCTCTTAAAGAACCATCTCAAACATTGGAACAAGCACAATTTCGGTAATAACTTCACTTGCAAAGCTCAACTCATAAAATAAATGGAGAACTTGCAACAACAAATCATTACCACTGGCAGAACTTAGGAGATGAACAAGCAGGAGCATCAAATTTCTACCCAAATAAAGGAGCGATCCAAATAGGAAGAGATACTCTGGAAGTAGAAATCTAGAATAAAATGGCTACAGGAGGGGGAGCACAATACTTATTTCTTCCATCGCTCCACTATCCAACACTGCATGCATAATCACATCACCCATCTCAAAAAAACTGAGGGCAACATACTGGATATTACAAGGACTTCGAAGCAGAACTTGTTTCATTTTATGAATATCTGCTCACATAAAATGATAAGGATAGAGATGAGTCTATACAGCAGGTAACTTAACATATCCCCTCCTTGGTCATGACTGACCAAAACTCCATGTTCATGAGACCCACCACACTCCAAGAGGTGGAAATAGCCATTAAGAAAATGAAGGAAGACAAAGCCCCAGGACTGGACGGTTTCATGGTCAATTTCTTTCACTTCTGTTGGGATTTTCTCAAACACGAGATCTGGGATTTGGTGGAAGAATCTCGAAGCAATCAGAATTTTCTCCTGGCTATCAATGTCACCTTTCTCACGCTTATTCCCAAAGAGGACAAAGTTGTTACTCCAGGTAAGTACAGATCCATAGGCCTTTCCAATGTTATTTACAAAATAATCACCAAAGTCATTGTTAACTGCCTCAAGTATTTACTTCCTCGTCTCACATCTCCGGAACAAACTGGTTATGTGGAAGGAAGTCAGATCCTTGACGGAATCATTCTTGCTCATGAAGTTATCCACTCCCTCAAAATCTCCAAAAATATCGGTATTCTCCTCAAACTTGATATCTCCAAAGCCTTTGATAAACTCAACTAGAATTGCATTAAACAAATCCTTCTCACCTTTGGGTTTGATCCTTCCTAGACACGTTGGGTTCTCCACCTCATTTCCACTGCTTTATTATTAGTTCTCATAAATGGTGTCCCCTCTAGAACTTTCAATCCTTATTGAGGTATCCGACAAGGAGATCCACTCTCTTCCTTCCTTTTTATTCTCTTGACTAAAGGATTGGGGTGAATTCTCACTCATTCCAATGCTATTGGTACTCTAAAAGGTCTCTCGCTTCATGCTTATACCCCTCTCACCCATCAACAATTTGTGGACGATAATATGCTTATGGGACATCTATTTTTTCGAGAGTCCAGAACTCTCAGTAATATAGTTCCCACCTTTTCCAAAGCCTCTGATATGGCCCTTAATATCGAAAAATATGATGTCTTTTTTTTAACACACTCCCTCTCTCCTAGTGAAACATCTCCAGAATCTTAGGCTTCAAGTCCGCTAGCCTCCCCTCGAAGTATCTTGGTGCTCCACTCATAGATTCTGCACTCAAACATTCTTCTTGGAGGGATCTTATTTCCAAACATGAGCTTCATCTCGCTCAGTGGACCCTATGCACCCTTAACCTAGTTGGACATCTTGTTCTTATCAAATTTGTTCCGCAAGCCATGTCGCTCTATATTTTCTTTGTGTTAGCTGCCCCGAAATGGGTACTCAAATTCATTAAATCTCTACAAAACCCCTTCCTATGGAAAGGGGAAAAATCCTTGCATAGTTGGACCTTGGTCAAATGGGAAACCATTTGTCATACCAAGATTGACACATGACTCGATCTTCAAGATCCGACTCAAAATAATGAAATACTAAGTGCTAAATTTTGGTGGAAATGGATCAATAAAAATAAAATCCCCTAGGTCCAGTTCTGGAACAAAAAATACGTCGCCAACTTGCCAGCTCAAAGCCTCATAAGGTACTCACCGGATACAAAGGGTTATCTCATATGGAACGTAGTTAGCTCTCAAAGTCATCTTGTCCACCAACACAACTTCTGGGAGATTCATCATTGGATCCTTAGCCAAATTCTAGACGAACTCCTAGAACCATCTCTCATGCTGAGATTCTGTACACAATATTCATCCTTATCATGATAGATTTTTTATCCACCATCATGAAAAAATCAATACCTTTTGGGTTCATAACACTCAACAGGACTTTCATGATTGGTTGACCCACGACATATGGCATTCAAACCAACAACAAGCTTATTCTGACTCACTATGGGAGGAAATTCAACAAAGAATCATCAAACCAAGCATGGTCATGATATTCTCATATGGGGATACAAGCACAAAGGTATTTTCTCCATCAAATAAGCATACCAGCTTTCCATCAATCTCCCCAATGGGCAACTCGAACTTTGTTGTGCCAAAATTTGGGGGATAAAAACTTGGCCTGAAGTGACTATTTTTTTTTGGCTTGTGTTACATAAGAGTTTTCTCACATGGGACAATATTCTCAAGCAAGGTTTCATTGGAACCTCTTAATGTATTCTCTATAAAGAACAAGTGGAAAACATGGATCACCTTCTAGATTAGTGCTCCTTTTCAAGCAAACTCTAGAACATGATTTCCTACATTTGCAAGAGAACTGATCGTTGCAGGGGGTACATTTTAGAAACCATCAAGCATTGGCACAACCTTCCTTATCAAAATCCTCTACTCAACAGGATTTGGAAACTTATCCCAGATTTCATCATCTAGAATATGTGGAAGGAACATAATATTAGAATCTTTGAAGGTAGAGTCAATCCCGTGGAAATATTCTGGGCCTCTTGTCAACAACACATCAAGGAAACCAGAATGTTGCATAAGTGGCATGAACATGATCTATAAGCAATCCCCATGGAAAAAAACATCCTGGAAAATTGGATAATTTCACCTCTTCAAGCTTCCATTACTCCCACGACACAAGCTCCGCACTCCTCCAATCCCCAACTTTGGAAAGGCATGCCCCATGGATTCTTCAAGCTCATTTTTTATGGGGCCTGTAATGGAAATCCTATAAAATCTAGGTTATGGGGGGGGGTTCAGATCTACTACTGGTCAGATGCTTCCTGTATTTTATGGCATGCTAGGGATTGAAAGAAACAATGTAGATGAATTAAGAGGTCTTCTCCAAGGAATCCGCATCGCGTTCAATCAGGATCACTTTCCACTCATCGTGGAGGGGGACTCAGAGCTAATCTTGAACATTGCCATCAAGTTGCAGAATGATTCTGGTTGCACCAAGATTTCTCCCAGTTGGAGATTGGATTATGATCTACAACAACTAGCTCTTCTCCTTTCTCAACCAACCGCCATTACCTTTCAGCACGTTCTATGTGAAGCTAACTCTCTCGCAAATAAACTAGCCAATTGGGGAGTTTATTCAACCTCCTTTCTACAGCATTTATTCCTTGAAGCGATTCCTAACTCCACTCTCAAGCATGATTGCATTCAAATAGATGAGAAGGATATGCCCCCGAATGCAGGTGATTCCTTGCCACATAGACAACAAGAAGTGACCATCGAGACACACAGTTGTCCCCCGACGTCACTCCTTTGACATCATCTCACCCACCCTTAATTTTCGTAGGCTGACATCCATTTTGAACGGTACGAGATCCAAGCTCATGATGGGAAGCGACCCCCCTACCATCATCCGGTACGTCACATCATCTTGCAGAGTCAATTCCATCTTAATGGCTCCTCAAGAACTGTGTCCCTTCGTTAAAGGCTTCCTACTCATTAATTTTCCCCTCATCTGTCTGCTCATGTTCAATTATGAGGAGACAGGTTTTTCTGATACACTAGAGGCAACAGAGAAACAACACAATCTTCGTCCTCCCGCTCTCAACCTATATGTCGACGTACAAAAGCTTCACTACTCTGAGTCACCAGCCAAGTAGACCATGTCGTGCAGACTGGGAGACACACCTAGACGATGCCAAGGAGGCCATGGAAATGTAAATGAGAGAGCCAAAAGCTTCATCGCTTAGGATAGCACATAAGGCTATTATTTGCAAATTCTTGACTCTCTTTGTCAACTCTTTGATGATTGGGAAGATGATCTCATAGGTTCTCACATAGAGACAAATCAGACAATCGAACACATGCACAACTACTGGGTTGTCAGAAACATTTTAGCTAGACTTCTTCTTCGTCCCACTGGCCCTCATCTTAACCCTCCGACTCCTTCCATGAATCCATCAGCAACTCCTTACATAAAGCCATCATAAACTCATATGGAAATCGAACAACCATGCCCCCCTCCCCAGAAGAACATGTCCAGCACTAGGCACGAAAAATCTTACATCAACATTGCGGTTGATTATAGGAAAACAGAGCCTCTTCTGGTCAAGCGCAGCCCCTTCAGAAATGATGAGTCCAGCAGTGAAGAAATAATGGTCAAGCCTTGATGGAGGAAGTCCAGGCAAACACGATGGTCAAGCCTCTGCTAACCTGCTTGTTTCCTCTGCGAAGAGCAAACCAAACTCTCAGTTAGGATTTGGCTTCGGGGTTTCAATAGAGAAGGAGCCACCCTCCGAAGCCATAATATAGGTTTCATGGTTTCTATGCGCTCTCTTTTTTATTGGGCCTCTTGGGGTCTAGACTCCCAATATTTTTTTCCAGTTTTCATATTCAAACTCTATCAATTTTGGTGTTACAATGATCTATTTTCCCTCTCACAAGGAGGATCACTCCACCTGTAAAGGCCTAAATTCCCCTCAGGGGAAGGCTTTAACTCCTTTTCTATTACTTTCTACTTCTAGAATTTCAACTATTACCTGTATTTTTTATTGTACCACTACTTTATTTCATTAGACTAGTTTTTGAATTCACGATAAAAAAAAATATACACATGCAATGTGATGTAATAAAACATCACAAATTATTGTAAAATATACGCAACCTTTGACGGTTAAATCAGGAGTACCCAAACTTCACTTATCCACTCATTATTTAAATAAGTCTTTAATCCAATGTGAAGTCTCTAAGCCACAAAGTAGTGTAATGGTACTTGAGAAAGTCACTTTAGAGGGGTAACAATTAGCCCCTGTTGTTTGACCAAGGTTGTGGGAAATTTAAATTGGTTAAATATTTAAAATAGGTGTATAAAAGTCATTTAAATTTAAGTGAAGGTATTTTTTTTCAAAATATATGTTAATTTTAATTTAAAGGTTTATATTATAAAATTGGATTTTACATGTTAAATTTCTCATGGATTTTACATGTTAAATTTCTCATGTGAAGACATTTTGTTAGTTAGTCAATGGTTAGTTGCTTGTTTTAAAACAAATCACAAAGTGAAAACAATTAAATTTTGTATTTTCATATATTAGTAAGATTAAAGTAAATTTTTACATGTAAAGACATCTTGTTAGTTGGTTAATGGTTAGTGTATGTTAAAAAAATTCACATACATTTTGTTGGTTGGTTAATGGTTAGTGTATGTTAAAAAAATTCACATAGTGAAAAAAATAAATTTTGTATTTTTATAAGATCAAAGTATTTTTGAAGTGAGTGATAATGTATATTAAAAAAATTAGTGAGTTGTTTCTAACTAAATAATGTAAAGTTAAGGCTTCAATGGTAAGTTTTCTCACTTGAATAAATATTATTAACTATTCTTTAGTAATCTATGGAGGTAATTAAATTCTCACTTAAATAAATACTATTAAGGATACTTTAGTAATCCATGGATGTTATTTTGGTAATGATGTTGGACTCTAAAGGATGGTTGAAAACAAGGGATATATGTTACATTGATGACGAAAGCTTCCTTTTTGTTGTGGACAAAATAAAGGATGTGATCAAGTATAAAGAATTTTAGGTACAAAACATTTCAGGGACTTTTTGTTTGATGGAAATCCAAAATATCTATCTTCTCATAAAATTTCTAGAAATTGGAAACCTTCGGTGATTAGCATTTAAGGGACCTTATATTCATATTAGAATTTTTTATACTTTGGAAAGTTTCTCCAACCGAGTTAGAGGAGTTTCTCCTCTCAAACCTAGAGATTATTGATGTTGCATGAGTAACATTGACCACATTTTGATAATATACTTTCAAAGTTCTACACATAGTTGGATTTACCATGTCTTGAGATAATAAATATTTTTTAAGTGGTAACTAAGATATCACATACTCTATATAACAATACTTAATATCTCGCTACATTTTTTGCATACTTTCTAATTCATTTAAGCATGTCCAATTCTATGTCTTAGGTATCCTGGTCGGGAAGCAGGTCAAATACCAATGTCATTTGTTGTGACAAAGTATGATAGCAATCTATGCGAAGATGATGTAATAAATTTATTTCAAAACAATTAATGGAGAGCACTGCCAAATTTTGTTTGTTCCTTCCCCACTCTCAACCTAAAGATTTGGTTTCTGTTGTTGACAATTTGCTAACTTATGAGAGTGATTCTCTATTATACTTGAGTGCATGTTTTAACATACAAGAAGATACATTGAGTAGCATTTGCCACTTCAATTTTGAAGTCTCCATCTGGAAAAATCTTAAGAAAACATTCGATTTGTCACCCTACATATTTTGACACCCATTGTACAATCAATATTGTGAAGCAAGTTGTTGTTGTTATTTACTTGAATATAATATAAATTTATGTCAAGATGAAGGAATTCATGAATTTTGTTGATCTTGTGCGTATAATTCTGCAATCCAATGACCGTTCTTTTTCAGACATAGTGGTTGTAACAAAACTAAGATATATCATTATCACTTCCCATTGCTTCAATAAGCTTTGTGTTTTTTCCTTCATTTCTGAAACAAATAAGCATTTCTAGTATTGTTCTTTGTGTTTATTACCTTCATTTGTGAAACAATTAAGTATTAATCTTATTGCATATGTTTGCATGAAAAATGACAATACCAGCTACTAGATATGCATGGAAGCTAAAAGGTGACACCAAAATTTTATCTGATTGACCTACTTCACTATGATAACACCGACACTACCATTTATTGGATATGCACAGCACAAACACTACCATTTATTGGATATGCATGAAAATTAAAAGCTGACACATGACATTAGTCGATTAAGCTTGAGATCACAAAAATAGTTTGCACTGAAGGAATATAAGATTGAGAAAGCACGATTACACAATGGAAATCAACAAGACACATATTTTATGTGGTAAAACCTTAGCATTACGTGATAAAAACTTGACAAGTAGTCAAGGAAACATCCACCCGGTAAGATATGATATTCTTAAATTTGTTTTTTATTAAAAATGTGTCCATTCATCACCTTTTATGCAAGCCAAGAGAAGCCTAAAACCATCATAACTTCTCTAACTCTTTAACCAAATTGCCTCTTTGTATGCACATGAGACATCTATATATTCTACATGAATAATGGATAAATCCAAGTTATTTCTTGAAGCTTTGACATCAAACAAATAGGAATAACCTTAAGTATATCTCCTTTTGTCTAAATCACTTGCCAAATGTGAATTAACATATCCACAAATCTAAACACTACAAGCACTTATTTTGTTGTTTCCCAATGCTCTCTACCTAGGGGAAAGATATTCGATATTCTACATTAACCATGCAAGTAAATTTAGTTTTTACCACAAAATAATTTCCATGAGTTATTATTATCAAAATTCTAACAACATTTATTTGATTAAACTTCCTTAGTTAGTTACCATCTAAATATACTTATGCTATTACAACCTAAATAGTTTTGGAAATTACAAACAAAAATCATTCATATTGCATATGTTTGTAGAAAGTTTTGCAAATGTGTGAAACTAACAACGTTTACAATCAATATTTATCTACTTGAAAGACACAACATTTATTTGAAGTATAGTTAGTATGAATATTTTTAAGTCTCAAAGTCTTTTGGATCGTCTCATCCATTGACAACATTGACAATCAACATTTATCTACTTGAAGGATGCAACATTTATTTGAAGTGTAGTTGGTATGGATATTTTTAAAATTATCAAAGTCTTTGGTATGGTCTCATCCATTGACCTTAAACACAAAGGTGATCTTCTTGACCTACTTTATAATAGCAGGTATATTTATTTCATATGTTTGAAAATTGAAGCATTGAGATATAATATTTATTGGAATGGTTAACATGTTTTCTTCAACTAAATCACTAAGATAAATATTTGTTGGATTGGCTAACATGTTTTTTCATCTTTAGAGAATAATCACTTAACTAATTTAAAGCAAGAGAAGGATTTAGCTAAGATAGTATACATAAGTAGTAAGTCAATATACATGTATTTTAATTTCATACTTAGAATCTATTCCTTTGTTTATATACGTGTATGTATGTATGTATAAATAGATTTGTTTATTATTGTGTCAATACATTAATGTAAGATAAAATCACATAATTCAATGAGGTAAAGAATTGAATTAGTAGAGCGTTCTCTTTCCTAACAAAATTTCCTCTAAACCTCTTTTCTTGTATAATGTTATTTTTGAATACATCATACTGAAATTTTGAAGTGGTCTATAATATATTAAGAAATCAATTCCAAAATACACCTTAAAAAATATATTTTTATCAAATTGTATCTCCAAATTATCAAAGAAAATATTTATAGGTTAGATATGGAATATTAAATGATGATGTTGATATTTCTAGGCTATATATTAAGGATATTTTTTCTTACCATGCATTTGTTCTTCATATGATTGATATGAATTAATGATAGTGAAAGAAAGTCGACCCTGTGTAAATGAACCTAATAAAATCCTAGACAAATAAAGCAGATAGATGAAAGGTGCATGCTTTAACAACCCACAATGTGCAAGAGGAATGTCCGATTATACTTGTTTTGGAGTTCCTTACTATTGTTTGTGTCCCATAAGATTGGAGTGATATATGATGTTAAGACAAGCGTAGAAAGTGTTATGAATGAGGAACTTTGTAACTTTTTTTGTCATAAACAATGCCATCTGCTACTGTCATGGGATATTGTTAGTACTGGAGTTGTACCCTCATTTTTGTCATTTATTGTTTTTTTTAATATTTTTACTTCTTTTTCTTTTACAAGGTAACCAAAGTATTTGAACCCTTTTCATTTTAGCCATGTTTAGTTTCTTTTGTATATAATGCATTTTCTATTTAATGAAATAAAACCTTGCTTATATTTATTAAATATTCCTTTAAAGTCTTCAAATGCGTAATATTATATCATTACTAACCCTTCTTATAAAGATTAATCAATGTTTTGTCTGTTTGTGTGTCTTAACATATTCTGGCAGCGTAATCAGTAGAGCTTATACAGACTAGCGCTATTGGAATACATAATCATGAATATTAGTGCTCCGAAAATTTTCGAGATCGTTCATGGTTTTTTAGTGGATATTTTGCCTGAGTTTTGAGTCAGGAGATTAATAGACCAATGGTTGCCTTAGTTTCACGATTTTGATGGCTTTGAAGGATCGGGATAGTTGTTGATTAGATTGGTTCGTGTTCATTCAAAAAATTGAATTAGCAGGTGTCCAATAGCTTATAACATGAATAAGAGTGGTAAACTCTGTGGGTTTATGAATCCTTGAACTAAAGGCAGGGAGCTACCAAGTCAAAATACCCTGTTTTTTACTGTTTTAGTCATTGTCATTGGGAACATATTCCGATAAGAGGGAAGTGAATTTCAGAAGGAAAAAAAGATTTTTTTTAAGCATGGACTCATTAACAAAAACCTCTCTCACTTTTGCAACAGGTGTCATGGTTGCAAATATTCAAATGGATATTTATGACCTATTTTTCAAGTTTAAACATTTAATGATTTCATATTTTAGTCATCATCTTTTGGTGCACATTACAAGCAATTGGAGAGAAATTTTTAGAAACAAAAAGAGGTTTTTGTTCACTGCTGACCTATTCACAAAAACCTCTCTCATAATTTAAATATATGTCATGGTTTGGTAGATCCAGGTGGTTATTTTAGGAAGTTGTTTCCAAAAATTCATCAAATTTCCCTCAGAATCCTAGTTTGCTATTTTGGGCATATTCGACCCTAAAGATTTGGATCTCAAAACTATTTTGAAATATTATATGATTATAAAAAAAGGAATGAATATAGTAGGAGGGGTGGTTGTTAATGTTTAGAAGAGGGTTATGAAATTTTAAGCCTGCTTTTATACAGCTCGTGTACTCATTCTCTGTAAGCATTTTGGAGACTTTTATTATGATGATATATATAAGCCAGTTTCTATCATTACTATGTTGAATTCTTCTAATATGTTTGGTTACTTCTACTTAAGATTTCATTTTTAGAAAAAGTTTTTATTTTGGAATGCTTTTAAGTGGATGGGATTCACTACTTCTCATGGCCATAATGTTTTTCTGTTTATGATGTCTTTTATATGATTTTGGCGGTTATATATATCTATACATTATTAGATTTGCAAACTTTTTAATGCTTATTTATTTCATTCTCATACAGTATTTGAAATTGTTTACATGTTCTTTCATATCACGTTGTTGATTGTGTCTTTTTTATTTTATTACCCTGAAATTTATTTTTTCTCTATTGATTTAGAAAGCACAACCACTAGTAATTTTTTTATTATTATCTATGATGTATGGTATTTGCACCTTAGCAGTCTAGGTGCAGATTCCAGTGATAACATCTTCTGGAATCGTTTCCGGGGACATAAGAGAAAAGTGAAGTGATCTTCCCTGGGAGAATGACACAGATCTAGCTCTTAATGGTAGACAGGAGTAGGACACAAAATTTTACTGCAATATTCTACTCGATGAATCTACAATCAAAGAATCCACAATCAAAGAATGCACTGGAGGAAGGATCTAATTGACATAAAGATGAAAATACAGAAGGGAAAACCCATGTATCAGCTTATTAGTTTTCTCTATGAACTCTTGTTCTTCTTCATCGGTTCATTCTTGTCTTTTCTTTTACAAATAAAGAGGATCATCCTATGCTTTGTCTATTGATATGACCATAAGAATTCATTTATATATCCCTCATTGGAGGAAGAATGTTTGCATGCTTCCTGTGTTGTATATGTGGATCATGTCCCTTCACCTCGACCTATTGAGAAGAATGATATATGTATTCAAGTCCTTATTGAACATGATTTTCCTTGTAACCATGAGGATGGTAAAATTGATTTATTACCTTCTCAAATATTACCACCCACTACCATCACTGCTGAAAATTCCTATTAGCATGTTGAAATTGATTTTCCTCTCACATAATTTTAGTCTAGAATTGCAGAGAACATGTTTAAAACTTTAAGTCTGTCATCTCACCTTCATCCTTATCCTCCCAACTTTTTTAAGCATCTTCCTTGGTTTACTGGAGAAGATAATATCACTATCGAGAAACATTTGGGATCCTTTGAGAACTTTGTTGATGATTTTGAAATAGTATATGAAGATGTTGTTATGAGTTTATTTTCAAAACCTTTAGTTGGAGATGTTGCTTTTTGGTTTAAATATTTGGAAGTTAGTTCCTTTAGTTCTTGGATTGTTTTTTACTATGCATTCTCAAAGTATTGGGGTGAGAACAAGTCCTTTGATCGACTCTTGAATTCCAAGCCTTGAGAAGAGGAGAGGATGAAGTTTTGGCTACATTTAATAGGAGGTTTCACAGTATTTATTACGACATACCTTTGGAGATATGACCTTCTGAGATTTCAGCTATGGTTTATTATGTAGCGGCTCAACATCATTTTACTTCAAGTTTGCAGAATGAAGGAATTATAGAAGCTGGACAACTTGTATCTCAGTCTCAAGCTATAACATATAGGTATCAAGTTTATATATTATAATCCTGACCGTTATTTTACATCATTTTGGTCATCTACCCAGTGCATATATGGTGATGCAATCAATCCGGGGATCAGATATTTTGTCTGCAATTGAGCATTTCGGGTCTTTAATGGTTCATAATTCATTGGGTTATCCAACAAGGTTGTTGACTACTTCGATATATTTCTGGAATCATCTCCACTCTCCATGGTACTAGCTCCTTGGTTGGCTCGCAAAATATTTTGAGAATCAGCAGATGAGCCTTATTTGGAAATTTGTTATAACTGCATGATCTTTCATAATTTTCTCATGATCGCTGATGTATAAGAACTTGAATCTCTTCTGGGATAGTTTAGCCATCATATTGCATAGATCTATTGAACACTTATGTGATCATACCTTTTATATAAAAAATCTATGTTGTCCTGATTTTGGATCTGTTAATTAATTTCGTGTGAGTGAGTGGCTTGTTCAGCTCCTGCCACCGAAGGTAGGGCCCCCTTCTGTGATAGGTGTTGTTGTAGTTAGAATTTCTTTTCTTTATGCACGTAGTTGATGTTTGATAAAATTAATTTTTTATCCAGTTGATGATTGATTTAATTGTTTCATATTTAGATTTGGTGTGTTGATCATAGTTAAGTGTGAATTATTAAGTAGTGACACAACTGGATAGTATAATCATCATTATCATTATTAGTGAACATAGAGGAATGTATGAATTATGAACATTGAATCCTGATTACTTCTATGGTGAATGGTCACATTAGAATTGTTGTTGGGATTCGGTTGCTAGCTCATAATAATAAAAGCAGGTTGTTGAATTAAATTAGCTCTTCCCAGTTCCTGTATTGTAGTTGTTGTTTATTAAATCTCTTTCGTGTGAAATTCTCGATTTGTTAAATCTGATTCAGAAATTAATTTCTTTCTATAGCATAGCAGAACGTTTACAACATAGTAGAGGATTTGTTAAATTCGATAGTCAATGCTTCTATTTTAATTGCATGACAAGATAAAATTCACAAAAGAAAAGAAGATGGAGATGATGACTACCGGAAGTCATTGAAAAGGTTCAAAGAAAAGCCACAACAGAAGAAAATATGTCAAGGTAGAAGACATCAACAAGATGAGTCAATAGGAGTATGACAAACAATTAGTTGGCATAGGATTGCAACTTATTTGTTTGGAGATTTTTCTACAGAAAGAGAACTAGAGGTATTGTTGGATAGTGAGAAAGAAGAAAGTGAGATGGCATTCACTACAGGTGAAGTGAAAGAAAAATATGTTTGCTAGGTTCAAGGAATAACTCAAGATAGTTGAGTTTGAGATGGATGTTTTGGTATGTGAACCGAAACATGACCCATTGTTGGGAGAAGATGTGAGTGAGGATGCAGAAAAGGAGAGACTAATTGAAAGTATCATGATTTCTGTAAAGAGTACATATCAACTTATGGAGGAGATGACTGTGAGGACAAATGAGACCAAGAGACCATATGATTTTGAGATTGATTATTTTGTTTGTGATTACAGGTTTTTTGCAGATGATAGGCAGTCTTTTGAATTTGTCTTCAAATTTGATGAAGTCAAATATGATGAAGAAAGTCTCTCAAATGAGGAAAGGTCTAAAGTATTACAACAAAAGAAACTCATTGATGATTTGCTTAATGGAGGAACACAATCAATTGGAGATGATATGAAGATGAAGGAAGAAAAATAAATGTTCAAAGACATTTCTATAGGGAAAAATTAGAATTACATTCTGATGAAGGAAAAAGTTGAGCAGTCACCTTGGATTCTCATGAAGTCTGAAGAAAAAGATGTGCTTTACAAAAGCATGATAACATAATATAATTCTGTTATAGTAAGAGATGAGATCATATCCTATGACGATTGTATGCAACTTGTAGCTTAGACTGTTGAAGAAATTGATGATGGTGAAATTTTGATGTTATGTTTAGACCAACACAAAGGGATGATGCCAGAGAAAATATCAATAGGGACTTCAAAGTCTCATTTTTTTTAAACTTATTTTTGGTGTGTGTTTGCAGGTATTGAAGAAAGTGAAGACAAATAGAGGAAGAAATATGTCATCACAAAGGCATAGACTATATTGTCTCAAAAGGGTGATTAGTACCTAGAAGAACTTGATGTTGCAAAGTTGGATAATGAAGACAAAGATAAACCTTCTAACGTCAGAAAGTATGATGAAGAGCTAGAAATGTTGGAAGATTGGTTGATCAATCCAAGGATTGATAAATATGAATTCTTAATGATTGGTTGTAGCATTAGAAAGGAGCAGATAGAAGGTCAAAACATTAAAATTTCTTGTAATCTAGTGGATAGCAGCTGAGAGTCAAGAGAACCGCAACAGTTTCAGAACAAGAAGATGCAAGTGTATCGGCCAAAGGATAGACTAGACATGGATATTGAAGAATTGAGGATGTTGATGGTGAAGATGTATCGGAGAAGGCATGAAGAAAGAATGAATATTTACATTAGCAGAGCAAAGATACAAAGCAACAGCAAGAGACACATGACAAAGGAATATTGCAGAAGCAAGGCTAGTGTAGCATTACAACAAAACATATGGAATCCAGGAGAATTACAGCCAGTAAGAAGACAACAGAACATCCATGAAGCAATTGGAAAGATTCAACACAAAGTTTGGGATCCAGGTATATTGAAGATGGAATATTATGACCAGGAGGTCATATTTCTTTCTTCCTGGGGAGTCTGATGCATGAGCATCCTGCTCTCCACCTAAGTACAAGTCAAATGCTTAGACCAGACCTTGAAGGGGTCTTTGTTTTTTGAATGAATGGTTCTTTAACGTAATATTGTAAATATTATTGATTTACAAGTGTTATTCTAGATAGGTGGTGAGTCACTAGGTGAGTGACGAGTTATGTTAGTGAGTCATGTAACTAATCCCATGTCAAATGGTAGCATTTGATAAGGGTTAAGGCTCTAATGAGTGAGTCATTGAAATAGTGTTGATTATGTTGTTGAAATTAGGTTTCGATTACTATTAACTAGGAGTGTGTTTGAGTGTATTGAGGATTTGAACTAGAATTGGTTCATGAATCCTATTGTATATATTTCGTAAGCCTTCAAGGCAATAGTATGTAGCCAAACAATGTAAATATGGCTAAGGTGTAGCCAACCAATGTGAATCTGGCTAAGGAGTGGCCAAACCAATGTAAATCAGGTAACATAACTGGTTGTGGTTGTACCAGACTAAGAGGATCAGAACATAGATTCTAGATCGATGTAAATATATAGATTCCTTGTATTGAATGAAGGAAAGCCTATTTCAGCATATCTCTATGTAATTGAAAATCTGTCTGAATGTATGATTTTATGAGTTGAATGCTTGATTAAACTCTGTTAATGGTTGATAGGCCTGTGTGTGTCGTATTCTGAATTTAGGCATTTTGAGAGGGGAAGGTTACAAAGATTGGTTGATGGATCTTTGTGCGTGAAATGCATGAATAAATCCTATGTCATCGATCACCGACAGGATCAATGGCAGGATCAATGTTCCTTTGTAAACATTCTGTAGAGGTGAAGTTCAGAATTGAACCAAGAAGAGTTCCAGGAATTTGGACATAGATCGATTGATCGATGCTCTGATCAATCGACACAGAGTTGCAGAGATCATAGTTAAAATTGGACGATCAAGATTAAAGGAGAAAGGATGGATCGACGATGGGAAAAGATTCACATAGTGAACCTGCACATGAGATCAGAGATTCGCAAATTCAAAGTGAAGCACTACAGAATTTCAACCCAAAATCCGACGCCTTGCATGTCTGAAATCTTACACTTCTTTGTCTCATTTTCGACACATACAGTTTTTTTTTGGCGTCGGTGGTGTAACGTCGGATCTTCGACCGTCGACTAATAAGGGTCGAAGACCCGACAGATCATTGTGTCTCATATTCGATTGTTATTCCTTCCGAAGTGCCCACCAAAATTGCATAAACCGTTGGAACTCTAACATCCTCCGACCCTTGAAGCATCGGCCGTCCGATGGACAAAAGTGTCTGAGAAATGGCGGTGTCGTCAGTTTTTAATTCAGACAGTGTCGGTAATATGACGCACTCCGACACTAGAAGAGTCAGCCTTTTGACATAGACGAACACTTAAACTGTCTATCGTCCGATGGGAGGAAGCATCGGATTCATGGCACGACCGTCGGATGGGCTGACCGGAGTGTCGGAAGAACGTTGAAAAAGCGACGCCAGTTGATAGATCTAAAAAAAAAAATTCCAAATATTTCACTTACGGCCACATGGTTTCATGTACAAAGGTCACGTAATCCCATGCCCGCATGTTTAGGTGCTATTAGTGCCCAGTTTCCTTGTCTATCATAGTTGTTTACATTGCTGATAGTCCCCCAATGAACTTTCCCCATGAGATTGGTTGGTTGGATTCTACAATTTGCCCCATGAGGTTGGATAGTAAGAAATTCTCTTTGTTCATAGCAAGTAAGTCTTTATGTGAAAATTGTATATAAACCAAAGGCCATACACAGAATATTTTGCTGGAGCTCTTAGAAGCAGAAGAAGGACTAGGTTAATCCAAGGGAAGCCCAACTTACCCACTTAGAAATGGCCTATGTGACTTGGCTTTCGAGAGAGTCAGAGAAAGGTTGCTTGAAATCAAGTTTTCCTAGTTGAACACAATACAATGCTTCTTTGGGTGAGACTATTAGTTGGAAAGTGGAATGAAGCAGTCCTCAT
Source organism: Pseudotsuga menziesii (assembly GCA_001517045.1). Taxonomy (NCBI): domain Eukaryota; kingdom Viridiplantae; phylum Streptophyta; class Pinopsida; order Pinales; family Pinaceae; genus Pseudotsuga; species Pseudotsuga menziesii. Next base: position 788,756 of record LPNX011156401.1, read on the forward strand.
ACACTATCTGTGTCCCTGACCTCCATTTTGAGTTGACTAAAGTTCTAAAGGGTGGTATTTTATAACATGATTAAGATGAAATGGGTCAAAAGAATTGTGTTTATCCTTCATATGCATTGTGCTAATTGTATAAGTATCTGCATAAGTTTATCCCTGTATAAGAAAGAGCTCTCATGCAAAGAGTGCTTTACATCCCCAATCTTAATAAGTGATGGCGGAGGACATTGAACCTACAGAGTCTCTAAACAGAGGGGACCAAAGGAAACATCTAAGATAAAAAAAAATAACAGAAATAAACTTGCTGACCAAGAGGCATTCAATACTTTTAGAATAGTCTAGCTTTGCTCAAGGAAGGGATATAGAATAAGATTGAATCCCACAAATACATAACCACTTCATATAGCAAAGAGACAAAGAAACAACAAAGTCTGTTACCTTAAATTATTATTAATAATGTACAGTAGATATTTAACTTCACTCTTGCAAATTCGAAACAACCAAGGTAAGCACAGATTGTTCTTGCTAAATGAAATGGCTAGATAATATAGGGGTCAAAATTTATAATGATGGTCAAAAACCTATCCTTGGTTGCAAAACAATGCAGGAATTTTAAGAGGTAGAGAAAAATTTCTAAAGGATTCAAGAACATAGTATACATTGGGGCCCTGAGATGTCCACTCTATGGATCAATACATTCATTGTAATACACTATACATTCATTGTAATACACTAAATAATAAACTCCTTTTCCAATTAAACATAGAATTAAGCAAAAATACAGCAACAGTCAGCAAGCATAAGATACCAGTATATTAGTTAAAAAAATTAACATACATCACTCATTTTCATTCCATGGTGCTTAGCCTGTTGTTCGACGAAAGGTCAATCAAATAAATCTCCATTATACGTGACATAAATCCTAGGCTTAAATTATTTCATGTGATTGAACCACCGCCTAAGAAGCTCTGTCTGGAAAACATAGCAAACTTCCAGGGGATCAATACTTGTTTTTAGAATTATAGTCTTAGGGTAAACAGTAAATGGAAACTATACCTCATTTGGCACATTTGCTACTTTGAAATTTCCTTCAAATTGTGGTTTTGGAGTGTACTCCAAGTCTTCAATGCCCCACCCCTACACACTCAGGAAACAAATGAAAAGGAATTGGAAAACTAAAGAAGAGCAATGATGTTCATAACAATCAATGCAACATCAATCTGCAATCAATAAAAATCCCAAAACATAGCTGAAAGAAATCCCAAAACAAAGGATAGGCTGACCAATGGGCACAAAACAATGCCAAGTGTTTTTACCTCTCGATTTTTAACAAGATAGCCTTGCCCATCCACCATGTGTGAAATCATCATTATCATGTCATATTCGGCATCAGGGAACTTGAAAGGAAGCTTGGTTGTCTCTATATCAAAAGCACACACATGAACTTCATCTCGTTGAAGAAGATCTACCCTATTTTCCAAGGTAACCTTTGAAGAGTCCACTTTAACAGTGTACCATTGTCCACATCTTGCATCTGCAGGATTGCAAAATCCATAAACAAGTAAAGAATGAATGTTAGTTTTTCGGTATATAAAAAATCTTGCTGCAAAGGTTGTTGAATGTGGACTTATGATGTAGAGACAAGCCATTCTTTGTTCAAAAGTATCTTGAAAACATTGAATGTGGACTTATGACGTAGAAACAAGCCATTATTTGTTCAAAAGCATCTTGAAAACATAAAATGAAGACATGAGTGTGTTGCGAAAATAAATGCATCATGCTACAATTGACCAAGTATTCAAACAATCTATCTCCGAAGCTATCATGCCCAACCATTTATATAAACATTATATAACATCTATCATTTACTAATTCAATTCAAGTAACTGAGTTCTTTAAAATCCTCAAGCAACATTAAGTGACACTCAATTGCTTAATCTAATCAAGGAATTTAAAATATAATGATCTAACATAAATTATGTAAGCAAAAAAATATAATTAGTAAGAATATATCACCTAATAAAACATGGATAACCAAAAATACTATGTATATAAGGCCATCGATCTAATCAAAACTCCAATTCTTGCCTCTTAACTATGGAAATGTTTCTCAACGCTACTTGCAACAAGTTCCAATGGAGGAGTCAAATAGCAATAGTGAAAATTACACAGTAAAAATATAGAAATAGATGTTTTTTAATGTATTCTTCATTACCATTCATTGAGCTCCTCTCTGTTTCGAGAATAATTTAATATTCTCTACTAAACAGGACCAACCACATGAAGGTGGAAGCTCTTATGGCCCCTCCACCCCCCCCCCCTCACATCACTCTCAACTCCCCAAACCCAATGCCTATACTTGCAAATAACAATTTATTTCACTATTTCACAATGCAAATAACAATGCATCTACAATGCAAATTATTTCACTCAATAGTTGAAAAATGCTTTCATTAAATCATTCTTTATAACATTCATCAAACCATTCAATCATTCAACATCTTAAAAAACCATTCATTAACTCATTCATTAAAACATTAATTTAGTCAATGGCAGAAAAAAAATATCAGTAAACAATTCAGTAAAGCATTCATTCATAAAACAGAGGAAAAAGCATTAATTTTTTTTTATAAATAAGAATTACTGAAAATTTGTTTAGTCACTTCCTTTTTACTTTTCTTCTCTTTAAATATTTAGTTAGAGTCACATCTTCGGGAATCTGATCATCGGTATCCCTACTAATCTGCTCAGAAGCTTGAACTTCACGCGAGGGGCAATGAATTTCTGCAATAATGTCAAAATATTTCATTAATATATTTATATTTTGATAAATACGAGTAATTCATTAAAAAAAACATTACGAATGTGTGTTTTTACCTGCCATGTGCATATCAACATGTTCAACATGATCTCGTACTGGCCCAACCTGTTCCGTGTTATGATATGCAACTACATGCTCTGTAGTTGAATTGTATAGAATTAGAATTAATGTTCATCATCTGCAATGGTCTATAAAAAATAGTAGCACATTAATAAATTCATTACCAGGATGAGAAGCATGATCTTCGTTTGGTTGGTCATGTACTTCATCCTCGACATGAACGGGATCGTTACTTTCCTGCACAAAAAAGAATAAATAATTTACGTTAGTTTATTTATAAGGAACAAATTGCATGAGCATTAATAAATTATCATTAAACTATACAGTTTTCACATACCTGGGCACCAGATGGATCAGCAGAAGATCGTGCAGTATTCACAGACAAGCTTCTCCGGCGTTCAACAACAACATCAAAGCCATGTTCGAAGCCAAGCTTCATGTAATCCGCACTGGGAAATTCTTTGAACCGGTCGGCTTTCATATTTGCATGATGTCATTAGTTTTGAAGCCTTTTGTCAGAACAAAAGAAAAATAATAATCTGTATGATATTTGGATGCGGATTCATGTTTTGCGATACTTACATATCGAGCCACCAAGTTGGAGTAACCACCAGGCCCAAGCTTATGTTGGCCAATTTTTTCAATTCTTGTCTTTGTGGCCTTAGATGTGTCTGAGAGCCTAATTAAGTTTTTAAATACATTAGTCTATGTACCAAAATTGATATAAAAACTAGTAATAATAAGGCTTACCGCTACATTTTGGAATGAATTGCATACCTCCTTGTTCCACTTGGTGGTATCTTTCCTGATTTTCTTAGGCCCTTCTTTTTTCCATCTTCCACCAGGGATTTCCACTCCATAGATGGAATCATTGGATGGCGCCCATACATGGGGTTCTTTTCTAGGTGAACCCTATATTGGTCTCAGACAATCTTTAGATGTTTTCCAGCCTTCTGTAGTACCTTTGATGTATCAAATGTATCTTTTTCGAACAAACTAACCAAGCAATTAGTCAGATCATCCTTTAAAGCTTTTGGCTGCTTGTTCCACATTGTGCGGATGGTGGGCCCGAAGATCTCCAAGGCCAAATTATATAGATGTTTATAAAATATATCATTTCCTGCAAAACATTATTGCCATCATTAGTGAACATTATAAAATATTATCGGTATATTAGACACAAATTATAAAAAATAAA
>LPNX011156401.1:792995-844615 GCA_001517045.1 Pseudotsuga menziesii
CGCAGAGCGTGTTGCCGATTGTTCAGTGGACAATATGGGAGCAGTATGTGGTGTACATGGAGTGGTTTGGTCACTGGGACCAACAATGCCTTGACCACCACTGATAATCTCCATAGCACGCTGTAAATTAAACTCATTGTATTATAAGTTCAACAGCATATAAAATCAAATATTATAAAGTTTTTATAAATGAATTTTCATTTTTATTCGATAAATTACGTCCAGTTTTTTACGTTGCTGTAACAACAATTGAAGCCTTTGTTTGAGCCCTTATGTTAGTGGAACTTCCAATGTCAAACGAACCAGTTACTCATTTTGTTTTTCCCTTGTCCTTTGTATCACCCTCAATTGGTTTGCACACTCTCTAATTTCACTATCTCTCATCAACCGAGAGACCTCATTCTGTAAAGAGTTTTGAGATGTCATTTCATAAATGGAATCCCCTGTCTGCAATTGAAATATATAAAAAATTGCTTAGTCTTTGAAAATATAGTTTGCACAAATAATTATATTAGGGATTACATCTAGGAGTACCTGACGCCTAGCCGAGGGCGTGGTCTGATAAACAGATGGGGATTTACCTTGATTAGCCACCTGCAAAAAAAGTAGAGAACATTATCACAATGAACGCAATATGTATAAGCTAATAAATACATAACAAAAACAAAAATAAACACTATGCTACATGTTTTATATGTGTACATTTTTGAAGTATTTAGAATGTGGAATTACATTTAGGTTAAATGGTTGCCTCGAGTCTCCAGTTGTTTGATCAACAGTTGGGGAGTTTCCCCGGTCAATCTGCAAAAAAGGTAGACAACATTACCATCATGAACGCAACCATAAAAACAAAAGAATACATAACAAAAGAAACATAATGCGTCACGATAGACATGTTTACGATTTTAAAGTATATGAAATGGAGAATTACATTCATGTTTGGATGTTTCCCTGATGCTGTAGTCGGCTGATCAATAGCCGGTTGAATTCCCTGATCAACACTCTGCATGGAAAATCGATAATATTATATAAACGAATCTAATATACTAATGAAAATACATAACAACGTATCTGTATGTCCATCCTAAAATTTAATATTACATTGGCAATATCGATGTATACCTGCTGCCTTGACTCGGGTCGACAAACATCTACGGAGATGGAGGTGCCCCTGAGAGAACCCTGCATCAAAAAAATACTAAAAGTTACATAAGGAAACATGAAATTAAGTAGATAATTTCAATTATATGCTAACAAAAATTCCTATAGACATTAAAATAATTAATAAAAGGATTTATAAATTGTTTGTTGTACCACAACCATACTAACATTGTTTGTATCTACACGGTTCAAATTGTAATCAATAAGCAGTTCTTCGCCAACATCTATTGATTTAATTGCACATACAAAGACACGGTTTCCTTCACGCAACTCGAATATGCAGTTGGGTTGCTTTAATGTAGACCCTGGTTGTGTACTGTTTATAAACCCCACAATATTACTGGTTGTTTTTGGCCTTCCGTCCATGTACATCGTTGCTCCTTTATTTTGAGCTTTGTCTTTCAGTTGTATATAATTCGCTGACAACCCATATCTACGCATACTTCGTGTATATTGGACCAGGCACATCCAATCACTGTAGTTGTAACAGGGTCCAACTTACTCCATCAATTATGTACATCTACCGTATCCAACCTTTATGTCGTCCATGCAAAACAAGCCCAATCCATGCAATGAGGACGATGCAATTCTATATATCTTCTCATTCACACAAAATTAGTGTTTACTTTCGGAAGATCGCTAGGCAACCATTGTTTCACTAGGTGTTGGTACCTTAAGGGCACATCGATGTCTCCCACTGTCTCATCATCATAGGAACATGACCCCCCTCCTTGGAGAAAAAAATTCATGCGTTTGTCGAATTTTCTTCTGATCTTCTGACATCTAGTTGATCTAGCCCGTGTAGACCTACTGGATGTCTCACTTTCCTCTAGCCTTCCCAAACTCCCTTCGTTGGAGGAAGACAGGTCTGACAAATACCTGTTTGGTTCTACCTGTACTGTGGCCAAAAATTTTTTTGGCATAAGCATATCAAAATACCAACAAAAAAACGTGGAAAGACTTATAAGAAAAAAAACTTGGAAAGACTTGTAAGCCAATAACTTGTTAAAGAAAAAGCTTGTCAAGAATGAGTTTGGTTAATAGGTGTGGGCATTTGGTAGCCCTAAAAATTCTAATGTATGCCCCTCTTTTGGTTACATACAAGTCTCCATTCTAACTTATTTCTTGCATTGGCTTTTGCTAACATGAATTGGGTAGGCTTCATAAGCTTCAAATGTATGCTTGTGGCCATTGTACTTTAGCCTTTCAATGTTGTCAAGATTGAGACGATATGTTATGCATATGCATCACATATAACACTACAATTTATGCCAATATATGTCTATACAAAACCTGGAGGTTCTCCTTTAATGGACTATCTCCTTCAAAGAACATATCTCCTTTAAGTGGTTTTTAGTTTTCCCATGAATGATTTTGTGATGTTGTAGATGATTTTAGTTTTAGAGTGGATGTTTTAACCTCTGTGCTATTTTGAAGTGCATAAGCCAACAATTCAAAGGAATATTTCCCAATGGTGGTGAAGAGCGGACATTTCCAGATCTGGCTACTTGGCACGTTAAATACATTTATACCAGTCTGTAATATTTGTTGATTTATTCTTTTTAGCTTGTCTTGATAATGCTTGTTTTCCCATATTAATTTTCAACCCTAAGGCAATGCTAACTTGTTTTCCCATACTAATTCTCAACCCTAAGGCAACCCTAAGGAATACAATTGATCAGCTTCACAGGAATACTGGACAAACATTCAAAGGTAACACCTCTAATCTAGGAATCTTGACTACATCCACATCACTAACCTTCAACAGACTGAGAATGCAAGTCTAATACTGAAGTAGCTAATCCAAAGGATGTCAATAGAAATAGCACATAAAATACTCAAGTGCTAAGAACTAGAAAAGCTAGAAAGTGCCCTGACCAGTACATTCACCATCAGTGAATTCAGTAAACTGAAAATGGCCTGAGGCCAAGGTTAATGCTTCTTTGGATAAGCTATTAGCCTTAGTATTGTGTTCTCTGAATATGTGAACTGCTTTTAGCTGGATGAAGTAAGGTTCCATATCACGGATACGTTAAACCATCAAGTGCAAGTAAAGTTAGTTATGATCTTCTATTGAACCAATTAATGATGGCTATGGAGTCACCATGAATGTGTAGAGTGGGAAGGACCATGGATTTAGCACAATAAAGGAGAGTCCATAAAGCAAGTAGTTCAAATATGGTGTTTGTACTTAGACCAACACCCAATTTGAAGCAAAAATAGTGGTCCTGGGTGATCAAAAGATGAACACCTATACCTCCAATTTGATTGGCTGAATCCCCATCAAAGAATATGTAGGTACAATTATCAAAATAGTTTATTTAGTCAAACTCGGAGGTTGGCTAGAGTGGAATAATGAGTACGGGCGTCCTCCTAAGGCCGAGTTTAATGGTCGTGCTGTGAACACACCTAGCAGCTCTTCATTTGGTGGAGAAACCAAAACCCTACTCTCGGTTCCAGCTGTCTAATTTTCCAGCGTGTTTTGCATTGTGTCCAGGGATGGTATACCGGTAATTTCCGGCGAGGAGAAGACGTTGAGCTCTTGCTGCCACGAGTCAACAGAGTTGTCTGCCATGTCTACCAGACCTACTCCCAAATTCACAAAAACCTCCAAATTGAACTGAACTGAAATGAGTCGTGACAATGTCCAAATACAGTTGTCATTTTTATTATTATATATTATTATATATTATATGTATTTTATTATTATTTTATATTATATGTATTTTATTTTTATTATATGTTATTTTATATTATATAAATTGCCATAATAGTATTAGGATATTTTTATTAAGCATTAGTTTCGAACTAATCATTGTTGCTACTGTTACTCACTAGCAGATTTAAACTAATTCATGTTGTTGTTGCTACTTGCTGAAAATGTTGTTATTACTTGCTAAAACTAGTGTTGTTACTTGTTGATATTGTTGTTGTTACTTGTTGAAACTGTTGTTGTTACTCACCAAGAGTCTTGAAATTGTTTATTTTATTGTTGTTACATGTCTGTAATTGTTATTGCTACGAGCGCTAGTAGTTTCTTGATTAACACATTTCATAATTAGAGTTAAACTTATTATTCATGTAAAGTTTTTTTTAATAGATATGTATTATGCAATTAGTATTTGTCTAAGTAAATTATGGATCGCATTAGAGGGTCATACTTCCGCTAAGTTTCAGTTGATAAATTATGATGATTTTCTAAAGAAGAACACAAGGGATCAAATTTAACTCATGAGATACCCAAAGCTTGGCTGTCAGAGAAATATGAGAAACTTTAATTTGCCATAAGGAATTCTTTTACATGTGAAGGAATATTTGACACAATATCAATTTCACTTCAAATTGTTGTTACATTTCATTGGAAAAACATTTTTAGACATCCCTTTTGATTTGTACAGAAGTCTAGGAAAGATGGCACATAGGTGCAGCCGAAAAAATATGAAGAAAGAGTTGCAAATGTTGAAAGATGAGGTCAATGCAGGTAATCTAAAACTTCTTGCTGAGGCAAGAGATAAATTTGATGAAATTAGACCATAACATGCTTAAATTTTAGTAATAGAGCCTTGGAAAAGGTTTGAAAGCGTCCAGACAAGTTTTTGCACAAAAAATGCAGTTTTCATAACTGTTGCAGTGCCAACAGTGTAAAAACAACAAAAATTCTACAAAAGTTCTAAAGGTGAAACTTGTGTAGGGCCTACACTGTAAAACAGGGGAAAATGCTACAAAAATTCTGGAAACACAGTGTTGCAGCACTTTGAAAGGAAACACAGTAATTTATGTTATTTTGTAACTATTCCTAACATACACAACCTTGAAAGGAAACATCTCGATGGAATAATGATAAGTCTTATAAACAAATTACAATTAAATGTAAATAATCTTCCCAACTATTAAAGACGCCATCCACATCTTTCTTTTGGTAGATTTAATACAAACAATTTATTACTATGAATACAGTAATAAAAATCTCCTAACCAAATACTATACTTTTACTTTTAAAATAAATTGCTATTGGATTCATTATTATTTTTCATAACTTAAATTTAAAACCCATTACTCATTATAAGCCAGTCCAATGGCTCTATATCCTTAAGGAGTCTAATATGATCTCAAATAATTAATTCATAGTTGGAAAATAATTAGTTCACACTTGAAAATTAAGGACTTATTCCTAAATCATATCTTTTGTGAGATATAGTTCATGTGGACAGAGTTCTTGAACTCTGTCCTCATGGACAGTTTTTGTTTGACGATGATATTAACAGGACTTTGGGCCCCAAACTAGTGTGTTTTTCAAGGTCCTGGCTTTGAGAGGATCTGTTCCCTATGGTATATTTTTTATTGATCCAAGGTCATTCCCTAGATATGGTACCGCTCTCTGCCTTAAGACCTGCTCTTTATTGGCACCACCAGAACAAGTACCCTGTGGTGGGGCGAGTGATTGGCACCCCTTTATTACTTTATTTATTACTTTCCTTTCCTGCTTTATGACTTTCCTGAGCCGGAAACATGAAATTCAACCCCTACCCCTTATTTCTCTTTCCTTCTAAAAGATTAAGGGCTTCTATTCCCTGTAGTATCTGACCTTACCGGTTGAATATGAGGATGAACTGGTCTGGTGAATTAATACCTCCTTGTGAAGTAAGACCTCCTCATTGTGGAAGTCTTTATTCCCTTATTATTCCCATAAGATAGTTTGGCCTTCCTTACCTTAAGAGGGGTTTTACTAGTTGTAGTCAGGGGCCCCAATTTCATAGTTCTATTTTAACCGTTCGATAGGTCCGGATAATCAGTCTCTTCGAAGTACTTCTTTGATCAAGCCTATCTGTGCAAAACTAGAGAAATTGCGTAATTACATCTATAGATGGGAGCAGTATAAACGCTAACTAAAACACCCCCAACCCACCGAAATCCAGCAAATCAATTTTGGTCTAAATCTAAATTTAAAGTGGTTAAATCACAATTCTGGTGATTTGGGTCATTTTAAAATCATGGATTTACTCAGAGACAATCACATACAATTGCAAAAATTGTAAAATTGTGAAAATAACCTTTCTCCAGCATAAATATGATCGTGTTTTATCAAAAATACGCTCAGGAAAATGGGGCGTTTTAGTTGTCTTTTATCCTACGCGCTATAGATGCGCTACAAAATCAATGATCACTATAATAGTGAGTCATAGATACGAGAGGGGCTGAGGCGCAAAGCCCTATTCTAAGTTCATGACCCGAACAACGAGTTTCTCATTTGTAAGGTAAGAAGGTCTGTTATGAACAATGAGTTCATAACCCACTAAATGAGAAAGGGTCTGCTTGCATTCAAGCTTGTCCCACAAAGGAGCAAACATCACAGCGCACACAAAAAACCCTTGTCAACCAAAAACCCTTGTCACAGGATGCCCAAAAACCATTGTCACAGCATGCCCAAAAAAAGGAGGTCATGATGCTTACCCGTTGAGCCATGAGCTCCAAATCCAAAACTGGAACTCCAAAACGTGAACCGTGTGCTCCAAATTTGTACCCTCAGCTCTAATTCTCAAGCGTGAGCTACAATTATCAACGGTGAGCTCCAATTCTCAACCTTGACCTCCATTATCAACCGTGAGCTCCAAATGCTAAACCTTGTGCTCCAGCGGACCTACTCCCAAATTCACAAGAACCTCCAAATTGAACCGAACTGTCCAAAACGAGTTGCGGCAATGTCCAAACACACTTGTGATTTGTTATTATATATTATATGTTTTTTATTTTTATTATTTTTATTATATATTATATATTTTTTATTTTTATTTTTATTATGATGTTTTTTATTTTTATTATATATTATATGTTTTTTATTTTTATTATGATGATTATGATTATGATGTTCATGTCGATGATGACAATGATGACAATGGTGTTGATGATGATGATGATGTTGATGATGTTGATGATGATGATGATGATGTTGATGACGACGATGACAATGATGTTATTATATAGTAATATTTTTGATAAATACGAGTAATATTTATATTTTGATAAATACGAGTATATTTTGATGAAGATGATGATGGTGGTGATGATGATGATGATGATGATGATGATGATGGTGATGAAGTTGATGATGATGATGGTGATGATTATGATGTTGAGGCCGTCGATGATGGTGATGATGATGGTGACCATGATGGTGATGATGATGGTGATGATGATGATGATGATGACAATGATGGTGATGAAGTTGATGATGATTATGTTGATGATGATGGTGATGATTATGATGTTGAGGCCGATGATGACAATGATGATGTCGACGATGACAATGATGATGATGATGATGATGATGATTATGATGATGATGAAGATGATGACACTGATGATGATGATGACAATGATGATGTCGACGATGACAATGATGATGATGACGATGATTATGATGCTGATGAAGACGATGATTATGATTATGACGATGATCATGATTATGATGATGATGATGATCTCGATGACGATGATGATGATGTTGATGATGAGTATCATCATCATGAGGAAGACGATGATGATGATGAAGATGATGTGCCATATGTATCATCATTTGTGTCAACATTGTAAGGATTGTCCATATCATCACCGTCATCATCATCAGTTACGCTCATCGTGTCATCATTGGAATAATCTTCAACCGCATTGTCTGCTACATCATCTGATTCAACTATTCCTTGGACGATGATGATGAAGATTATGTTGTTGATGTTGATGATGACAATGATGATGATGATGGTGATGATTATGATGCTAATGAAGACGATGATGATGATTATGATGTTGATGAAGACGATGATTATGATTATGACGATGATCATGATTATGATCATGATCATGATTCTGTTGATGATGATCATCTTGATGATGATGATGATGATGATGTTGATCATGACAACGATGATGATGATGACGATGATGATGAAGATGGCGGTGGTGGCGATGATGATGATGATGATGGTGGTGGTGGTGGTGATGAAGTTGATGATGATGATGTTGATGATGATGATGATGATTATGATGTTGATGAAGACGATGATGGTGATGATGATGGTGACCATGATGGTGATGATGATGGTGATGATGATGACGATGATGGTGATGAATTTGATGATGATGATGTTGATGATGATGGTGATGATTATGATGTTGATGCCGACAATGACAATGATGATGATGATGACAATGATGATGTCGATGATGACAATGATGATGATGATGATGATGACAATGATTATGATGTTGATGAAGACAATGATTATGATTATGGCTATGATCATGATTATGATGATGATTATGATCTCAATGATGATGATGATGATTATCATCATCATGAGGATGACGACGATGATGATGTTGATGATGAGTATCATCATCATGAGGAAGACGACGACGACGATGATGATGAAGATGATGCGCCATCTGTATCATCATATGTGTCAACATTTTAAGGATTGGCCATATCATCATCGTCATCATCACCAGTTACGCTCATCGTGTCATCGTCGAAATAATCTTCAACGGCATTGTCTGCTACATCATCTGATTCAACTATTCCTTGGACATCTTATGTTGGATCATCATCGTCGGCTAACTCAAGTTGATCATGCTCTTCTTCATCATATTCTTCTTCCAGAGAACCCTCTTCATTACCATCATCTAGGTTATACTTTACCGGCCTTCCCCTTGGATCGTGTCTCACAAAAAATGACCAGCCTGCTTTACCTGGAACCTCTGAGTAAAATACTTGTTCACATTGGCTTGGAAGAACATAGGGCTCTGTTCTTGGCTAAAAAAACCTTGTGTTTACCATGGTAAATCCATTATCATGTTCAATAATAGTTCTATCGGGATCACGTTGATTCAATCGTAACTTGTACCATTTGACAACGAATAGAACTACCTTAAGGATTTAAAGTCACACTGTATAATATCTTCCAAATACCCATAGTGTCGATTTTCTGAGACTTCTAGATGTCTGTCAGTTTTAGATGAAACATTGGTAACCTCAAAGACAACTGAAACCCCAGAATCTGATGTTTTCTTTGTTTCCAGTTTTTTTATCCGATATCTACATCCATTGTAGACCATAGCCTTATGGTGTTTTACCTGCAATAAGCAATACATGAAAAAATTACACAACCAATCAATCCTTATGCAACAATACATGGAAAAAAAGAACATGTATGTCAATAAGTAATTTGCAAAATAAAAGATTTAGAGGGATATTTGATTAATTATATACTTGCCATTTTATCTTTTACAGCATATGCCAAATCGATTTCCCTTTCTGTTAGATTGTTGTCTCCATTGTGTTGTGCTTCTTTTACCAATGAAGCCACACCTTCCCATGATATTCCATGACCCGATTGTGTGCATCGTTCAATCCATACCTTCATCTAGTCAAGATTGTTTGCGATGTATAAATGAATTGTATCCCATTCTCAACCAATTGTTTAATGACAATTACCATTAAAATCAAAGAAAGGTGTAAATCTCCTGAACAAAGATGTATATGCTCTTAATTGAAGCAATTATGACTAGAAAATACAATTAGAATATGAAGGATATAATAAAATTCCACTAGCTAATAATTACCTTTCATCGTCCTCAATATACCTTTCCCCTTCAATTGCCCCCCTTCAAATTTGTTATTGGAGTCCGGATCACAAATGCGACGTAAATTGAGCTTTGACGCTAAAATAGGAAGATATTCACTAACATACAACATGTTTTGGTATACCATATATCCTTCCATTAGAGAACCCTCCGGATGTGTTATTTGTCTCACCAAACCCTTCATAAATTTCAAGTGCCTCTCAACCATCCACATGGACCTTGAGTGCACAGGTCCACACATCTCAATCTCCTCAACTTGGTGTATGAGGTAATGTTCCTGTGCATTGAAAAATGCCGATGGTAGATGCTTCTGCATTTCACACATGAGACGAGGAATTTTTCTCCTCCAATACTTTATATCTTCTTTATGGATTTATTTAGATGTCAACCATCTACAAGTGATTCAAACCAATAACGATATTTAACAAAAACAAACATTAAATTACAATATATGCAAGTAAAGAAACACTAAGCACATGCAAGTAATCGCTAGTTACCTCATGTATTTACCAAGATTATATATAACTTGTTTGACATTGTTGTCGAAGTTGTCCGGGAGAGAGAGAGGTAGAACATATTGTATCAATATACAAACCACGCCATTAATTAAAAAAAGAGTATACAAACAAGAAAAACTTATATGGACATAACAATAATAATTACCTTGATGAAGACATGCCAATCATGTGTTTTGACCCCCGCAAAATCACCTTTTTTAGTTATGATATTTTTCAAGTTTGCACAAAAACGGGTGGGAAATTTAATTTTCCGCATTACTTCTTTGACAACATTGCTTTGTTGCTCCGTAACCATCCATGGAATCGAATTTATATTAACTTGTTCTTCGTTGGTATGAAATTGGATGACATCTTTCATTGCATGGTTGCTTTCTTGAATGTCTTTGCACACTTTCACAACTTTATCTTTCTCCTCCTTAGCTCTAGTAGTTGCCATAAGGTTTCAGTAACATTCTTTCCAATATGCATTGTATCAAACAAATGAGCAATTTGTAGGTGCTCATAGGAGGGAAACCTGCTGAATTGAATAGGATAACTTTTCATTCCTCGTGGAAGACCATTAATGCCTTCATGATCATGATGGAAATCATGAATATTAGTTTATAATTAATAAATTACATCATAAATCAAATATGGCCACTACAACAAACAACTCACAATAAAAATTAAAGTACATAAAAATTCATATACAATGATCCATACGTACCATGATGACGATTTCTATTGTATTGCATCTTCCAAAGGTGAGGTGTCATTCTCTGTGGTTTTAATGCAGTCTCTTTCTTCCCATTGAAAATATTTCTTTCAGTTGTTCTATACCTGTGATTCTTAGAGAGGAAATGCCTATACTCATCAAACACCTCCTTTCTTAAGCTTTTTGAACGTCGAGATTTTATCTTAGGACCACAAACTGGACATGTAGATTTACCCTTTATCTAAAGACCTACAATATTTACATATGGAATATCTACGTCAAATATGTTCATTTATAAAATATTTTAACTACTCCATATCATTAAATGCAATTAAAGTGGAACTTAAAATTACAAACCACAAAATGAAGTTAACCCAGGGGCATCGTGTATTGTCCATGCAACTATTGCATGGAATTGAAATTGTCTTTGTCGTATTGGTCTAGATACGTCATACATAGTTATGCCATTCCATAACTTCAATAGCTCATCTATAAGAGGTTTGATGTATACATTCATATCTTTGACTTGGAACTTACCTGATTCATAATTTGAAGAACATATAAAATATATCATTATGAGAACCATTAAGATATATAAACCATGCAGAAGAGTAAAATAATAGATATATATATGAAATTAAGATACATATTACGACAAATGAGATGCCACAACTACATTATAAATAAAACAGTTTTCGTCAATAAAACCTGGAATAATCATCGACAACGTTATGTGCTCCCTCTTTATTGACAACCATGGAGGAATGTTATTGTTGATAACAAAAATAGGCCACACCGTGTAAATGGATTTCATCTGTGCAAATGGATTAACACCATCTACTGCCAAAGAAATCCTAAGATTACGTGGTTTTTCTTTAAAGTGAGGCCACTTTTCCTCAATATCTCTAAAAGAAGTACCATCTATAGGCATTCGGATAACATCATCTTGACTTCTGTTCCTAGCATGGTAATCCATAAATTGCGCTATGTTTTTGCACCTAAAAAGTCATTGCAAATGTGGAATGATGGGAATATAATGAAGAACCTTCTAAGGCACCTTTGTTGTTACTTTATCTATACGATATCTACTTACATGACATTCCGGACATTCTTTTGCAAATTCATGCTGATTATAATATATAACATGGTCATCAAGGCATGCATGAATTGCTTACTAATGCATTCCAATCTCTTTCATGATGGAAGATAAATCTCGATATGTGCGAGGTAAAATATTTGATGGTGGTAACAAAAAATCAGCTATCAAGCTACAAAAAAAAGAAAAAAATTGTTAATGTAATAAATAAATAATATTAACGAAACACGCTTCATTCGTACGATGATCAATAATGAGTTAACAATACAATTATTAGAGGAATGCAAATAAACTTTATCACGATCCTATATATGTGATGTATTATTTTAGATACCTTAGCATACGTGTGATTGCAAAGTTTGAAAGACCATTCATAACCTTCAAGGTCATTATCAACAATATAGTAGAGAGAAGATTTGTTTTGGAGAATTCATAAAGGGGTTCATATGCCTTATCGAGAAGAGGTATATCGTGAACATCATCAAAGTCATCATCATTTTCATTATCAACATCATCGTCATCCATTCTAACATTAAATGAATCATGGATCAATGTATTTGTACCATCATCTTCAATTACATTATCGACATGATCATCTTGTTCAATATGATCATTCACTTGTTCTCCATTAAACATACATGCTCCATGATCCTGATCCTGAACTTGTTCTGAAAGCACTTCCTCTGGTCGACATGCTATAGGGTGTCTTTCCTTTAATATAAATACATGGAAACATCAATAGATATACATTAATATATGAAAAAAAAATACTTACAATTACCAAAAAAAATGAATATAATAATGTTTATAATGCTAAACCTACAAATGGACGATATTCGTTCCCCCCCTCAGCGTGTCCATGTTCCCTGCAATGTTTTGTGGCTGTTGAGATCAATATTCTTCTCCTCTTAAATCCCCTGCATTGAGTACACAGACAATAACATTTTCCATCACCCCTTTGTTTCGCTGCATCCCATAGTCTAGCAAGCAATTGTCGGTTGTCTTCGTTTGGATCCGGAATATTTAATCTATTTGACATTTTGTCATAAACTTCATTAATCAATATAACTGGTTGTCTTAAAAAATCAAGTTCCATGCATCAAGGTTTTTTCAAATGGAGAGAAGTCGAAGAATAAAAAAATCATGGGAAGCTGTCTATTGATGAAAAAAAAAATCCCACAACCGCCCGTTGAAGAATAAAACTATTCTTGAAAACGTCCGTCGAGGAACAAATAATTTTTGCAATCGTCCATCGCTTCCACAACAAACATGTCAAAATGTTTAAAACAATTTATATTTATAATGGTCATGCGTTGGATATTCGATGCCTTGAACATAGTTACCTTTGAAAGTATGGGACAATAAAATTTAAAATCATGTAAACCTTATAAAAAAAATCTATACGGACCGTCGGATATCCGACTGTTATGGGTCAGATATCCGACTTGTGTTTGGTTCATAGACGTCGAAGATCCGACAGGGAAGTGTCGAATAACCGCTACTACATGAGTCGAAAATTCGATGCCTATCCGGCACGGAAGTGTCGGATAACCGCCACTACAAGAGTCAGAATTCTGACACTCAAGTGTCGGATAATCAACGGCGATAGAAATATTTTGTTGTCGGCATTCTATAGATTGATTGCTGTCTGACACATCCGTGCGAAATGTCGGATGACGTTGGATTCTGTTGTTGGATTTCGGGTTCAAATCTTGTAGTGAAGTTCTGCAGGTGATAGCAGATCAACATACAAGATCAAAGCCACAAGAGATCGACGACTCTCAGAAGTTGCAGAAATATATTTGCGGAAGGAAATTGTGGAAGCCCATTTCGGGAAAAGTTGAAGGCACGTTCGCAATCTGCAATATTCAACCTGAATGCGGAAAGAGACTTGCAGAAGGAAAATTGTGGAAGCCCAATTTTGGAAAAAGTGGGAAGGTGGATCCGCAATCCGCAATCCGATTGCGGAAAGAGTTGTTGCACCTGCATGATTGCGGAAGTCGGTTTTTGGAAAAGTGGGAATTGCATGCCAGCAATCTGTAATCCACAAGTGTGGAAAGAATATTGCGGAAAGGTTCTTGCGTGAAGGAAATTGTGGAAGGAAAGGAGCTTGCAGAAAAGTTGTTGCAGAAACTCAATTGCGGAAAGATTGAGTTGAAGAAAGACCGAGGTTGTGGAAGCAAGCCTGCGAAAAGCTAAGTTGTGCAATAGGGTTGCAAAAGAAATATCTAGCCAAGTAGCCGGATTTAGAGGTTTGCTAAATGTAGATCAAACTAAATCCAGGAAAGCAGTTGGGATATGGCATTTTGGGGTTCCCCTCTGCATTGGAAAGTTTAGATAGTAGATAATTTTTTCATACCATCATTGTAACAAGAAATTAAAACTTATGTTCAAATAGTTGATCCTTCTTTCATAATTACATCAGTGTACAAATATAAAAAAATATGTTGGATCAAATGAGGCAAATTAGCTACTCTATAATATTAACAAGTTTGCAATAATTTTTATTACAAATGACTGCTTCTTTCCCATTATCATGAGCTTGAACTGTAGAATGTTGTACAAATGTAATTCTCATTTTTTACTTGGGCCTGGCTTCAAAAAATTTCAAAAGTATAAGTATCTACTTCCGACACCGTCCCATTTTACTTCTCATGGAGCTCATATTATTATCCAATTTTGGATAGCCTCGCATACTTTCTCCATTATATATAAGATATGTCCCCAAATTACTTCATTATATATAATATATGTCCTCAAATTGAAAGAAAATAAATGATTGACTAATACAATTGTAGAGAGGTAGATATACATAGAGAACCACGTAGATAGATGAAATAGACGAAACACCTGAAAATCGTGGAGGTATAGCATATAGGTGCATGTGTCCTATGGGAGTGCATAGTTCGAAAATAAAAGTTGCCACAACGGGGATTAATTCCTCTGAAAATTTGAATAGCACTGCTAACAGACATCATGCATTTGCCTCATGTGGGGTGTGGGGTGAAAGTAAAACCCTTACAACTCAGGGTTGACAATTGCAGTGTTAACTTAAAAGTAAACTCTTATTGAATATAGCTGGAATATAACTAAAAATAATACTCAGTTTCAAACATGGTTTATGTTGGTTAAATTCAGCTCAATGTCAACAACTCTGCGATCAAGCAATATCCCGATTTCTATTTCAAAATTGGTTTTCACGTTATGTCATGGATCCATGTCATGTAGGGAACTGTTACTAATGATAATTTAAATTAAACAACCCTTTCTAAGATCATCCATCTGGGCAGGGCACAACTTTCTGGAACCACCTCACATAAATTTATCCTTACACTTGGTTATACCCACCATAAGAAAAACAAAAAAAAGCGGGGATGAGGGATTTTAACATACATACCATCTTAATAGCCACCTCCTCCTTTGTCCAAACATCGGTTCTTGCAATTTAAACCATATTTAATTCCTAATTTTTGCAATTCTTCCAAAAATAAGCATAACATATCGTGTTGCAGAAACCCTTGAAGATGGGTAACAAAGAGAGTAAATTGCCTAAGTATATCCAACTTTCTCAGGGTTGCTTGCTGGGTTATGCTTATATGTGATAGTTGTGTTGGCTTATGAAGATGCTTAAATATCGATTTCCAAGTTCATGTAATCTTAAGTTATGAGCCCAACAATAGTCAGAAAGTCCAATAAGATCTCCTCATCCTTGTTATTCTCGGTCACCAAACTTGTAAAACCTAAATAGTACAATTTCAATCTATTACTCTCCTACAAGATATTACTCTGAAGGAGATTGGTGCATTCTATAAAGTGCTCCATGAGAATCTGATTCAAAAACATATGCATTTTTCATACATATAAGAGAAATTACTAACTGGCCTTAATCCTCAATGCAATATTATAAACTCAATCGATTTCTAGGAAATTTAATTTTTTAATTTTGAATTTTAATTGTATAGGTATTAGCACCGCTGCTGATTTTGTGTCTGATTCTGTATTTTATTCCAATGAAGGTATCCATGGCTAACAATTACAAAGAGGTCATGGTGGGTGGCTGGGTATATAGCCTATTGTTTTCTCACACAAATTGAATATTTGTTTGCACACAACAACAAAAAAGTAGGATGCATGAAAAAATTTCTCCTCTGCCTCGATGATAAAACCATGGCACATGTTCGACTTGACCGGAGCACATGATGGAGGCCCAGTTACACCCCACATGCTCAGTCCATGGGTAACATGCAAAATGGGATAATAGAGTTGGCAAAGTGGGATAATAGAGGTGGCAAAGTGGGATAATAGAGGTGGCTAATTAAGGGAGGATAACATCTCGCACACGTTGTTTACTGAATCCAACTCCAAATCATTGCTATATATTGAGAAGAAAATAAATAGTAGTGAGAAACATACTACCATATAGAGAGTGAAGGTTAACTTCTCACCCAATATCGAGCGCCTTTAGCTCGAAACCGCTGAACTATGTAACATGAGAAAATGCATTTCTCCTGTCTTCAATAATGTTGAGGTTATATCGGTGTCTATATTCATGTTTTTGTAGGTATTGAGCATATTTTCCAATTTGGCCACACTAAGTCCAGTGAACCTCACCAAGCACAACACCATAAAACACTGGAATGATCTGTTTATTTGACTTTAACATGAGTACCAACTCATCTAGGCACCGATTTGATTCAAAATAATGGGGAGATCAGATCACCATGTGTACTAAGGAGGTTTCAATAGCCTGTATCATCGGATGTGGAAACTTGTAGCCCGATTGCAACTCCTCCTTATCTAGAAAGGCTGACAATCCAATTGAGCACAGGAAACTATAGAGAGACTTGGCGAAGGTTTGGTTCACATCAACTTCACAATGGTTTATGAACACCTGATGCAACTAATAATTGTTGGAATGAGTGGTGGTGGAGGAGGAGCCAATGGTGGAAGATGATGCAACCATTGTAAAATGGAAAACAAAATAAAAAATGGTAGTGATGGTCGATGGTCGATGTTATGGACGTAATTTGCAAAGGAGGAAATGACTTAGGATTTCATAAACATAGAAAATTGTGGGGAAGATTGATCATGATGGTCCATAGAAAAATGTGTGATAACATAGAATGTGCATCCTTTTTTGGTTATATTCATTAAATGATTGGCGTTAATGCTACAGATGGAATTTGCAATGGATGAAATGAGTTAGGGTTTCAGAAACACAGAGAAGTTGTGGGGAAGATTGGGTGCCTCGTTATACGCACATATACAAATTAAACATTTTACCTGTAGTTTATGCACGAATATTTTATTCTTTTTATTAAGAACCCATGTGTCTCACATCTACCAATAAATTTTCAACTCGTTACTAGTAAATTTTCAGCGTATTTTCAAATATAGCCTATCCAATTTATCATTTTGTCAGTAAAGTGAATGCACATTCTAAGGCACTAACCCCAAATGTTGTAATGCATCAACTATTCTTTGACAAGTATCCATTGAAAAAGACAACCGTTGAATCCATTAGAATGTCCAACTGTAAAGCAAGTAACATAATTGAAGTTTTTCATGTTCTTTTCCACCTCAACCTTTGTACAGGTTCTGAACATAAACTAGCAATTGTCCCAAAAAGGTGTAGTAATACAACGATAGGTTTTTGTTACAGGGTGAAATCGAATTGATGTTTTGAGAAAAAGACCCCAAAAAAGTGCATTGACTAAATTTTTTCCCATGGTATATACATGTTCTTCTACCTTGAGTACTATCACAAATGCATTACCGGTTTTGCAGGGAAGGCCAAGGAAGGCTCAAATTTAAAAATACTTGTTAGGGTTTCTCAAATATGCACTTGAATATTAAAGGCAAATGAATTTAGCAATGAACTGGACATAGTTATCATTTTCATAGCACTTATATCACCCAAAAGAGAGAGTAATTTGATGAAATGCTTATTCTTCGAGACTTGTTACTCATTAAGGAATGGTAACACGCAATCAACAAATTGATTCACTACTTTTGAATGTGTTGCATATTTTCCCAACAATTTAGAAAGAAATTAGCTCACACTTCCCAAGTCCTATAATTCTTTGCCTCTTATTCTCCCAATGAAGATAAAGCAAAATCTACCTGCTTATGAAGAGTATACCAAGATGCATTAAAAATATTCCATGCAACATAATATTATTTTGATCTCCATGATTTCCATGCTCCAAATTTAGAAGATTCTCAACTAAACTCAAAATGTTAAAACCATGGATTTTGAAACACTTTTAATAGACAAGATTGATATAATGTTGGGGACAAGCGATTTCTATCTCTTGAGAAATGAAGCAAGCTTTAAATGGTGCCCATTTCCAGAAAACAAGTAAACAATGAGCTAGGTGTTTCAGGGCTCTCACTTTCTTGGATAAATTTCTCAACCAATGGTTTTATTATTGTAAAACAAATATTCATAAATATGTACCATGATCAATTGAATCATACTTACTCAACACAATGGGAATAGCCGACACAAAAATGTCAAGTCTTTCATTCCACCAAGAAATAATGATAGGATTCTATATGATTCATAGTGGCACTTCTAATGTGAACCCCAGTGCAGCCAACATGGGTGATTACGATATACTCTCAACAACATTGTAGCAAGTGATTTTCAAAATTGAATAACCAATTTTTTTTAGATTTGTTATATTTATTTTATCTCTTTTTACATTTTCAAACACTAATGATTTCCAATCACATTAAATTCTAGAAGTCTTAAAAAAAGATATCAAATATAATGTTATAGTTTGAAAATCCCCCAAACACAAGCCCAACTATTTACCATTGTCATCATACACAATTATGATATGAGTGAATGACTTTTTAACATAGAGATAAAAACGTTGTTTAATTTTATGGATAGCATATTCAAATACCAAACAAAATAGGCATATCTCCAATCTTTCTAGTTGTAGATTCCTTTCTTTCTCTTCAAGCATCTTTTAATCACACTGCAATCCATGTTCTTATCCATGTGATTTATTTTTGTATGTACTATATATTATGCATCATTGATCACTCATAAATAGTGCAGTTTGTAGTAAGATAAAAAAAAGTGTAACTCATTTTTGTTCAAATTCAAATTCTTATTAAATATTAAAAAATAAATGTTGGAATTGCAAATATCAGTCGAGATTGAAAAATCGAATGAAATATGCATATTTTAGAAGTTGAATCCATTTATGAATTTAACATGTAATTTAAGAAATGAAAAAAATGCAATTTAACTAAAATTATATAACCAAATTCCAATTATGATAGCCAAAAGCAATCCAAAGCATGTAAAGTTTAACCTACTCCATGTGAATTTTGATTAAAAAAATCACACAAATGATAAACTTTCGTTTATAAAATCACCATACTCTGAGGCTTGTGTCAAATAAACACACATAAATTATCATTGACGAGCACACCATACACACTAGGGTTTCATTGCCTCTTCTAGGATTAGATGCAACAACCTCCAATTCAAAATCATCCGATAAGGAGAAGCTCAAATCCTTCAATTTAAAGACAACAAATCTCTACTAATCGAGATTGAATTCCATCCAATTAATCTACCTTTCCTTCCTAGGCCTCAAGGACTAGATTTCTCAAAGAAAAAAAAACACACAACTTAATCTTGGAGAATATATATGTTATCACTGGAGTCTACACCTAGACTGCTAAGGCGCAAATCCTATACATCATAGATAAAAAATGTTTACAAGTGGTTGTGTTTTGTAAATAAATAGAGAAAAAATAAAGTTTAGGGTAATAAAATACAAAAGACACAATCAACAACATGATATGAAAGAATATGTAAACAATTTCAGAGACTGTATGATAATGAAGTAACTAAGCATAAACTAGTTTACATATCTAATAATGGATAGATATATATAACCACCAAAATCATATGAAAGACATCATAAACTGAAAAATATTATGGCCATGAGAAGTAGTGAAGCCCATCCACTTAAAACCATTCCAAAATAAAAACTTTATCTAGAAATGAAATCTTAAGTAGAAGTAATGAGACAGATTAGAAGCATTCAACACAATAATGATTGAAAATAGATTATATATATATATCATCCCAACAAAAGTCTTCAAAATGCTTACATAGAAAGACTACATGAGTTGCATAAAAACAGGCTTAAAATTTCATAACCCTCTTCTAAAGATTAACAACCACCCCTCCTACTATATTCATTCCCTTTTTCATAATCATACAAATATTTCAAAACAATTTTGAGATCCAAATCTTTAGGGTCGAATATGCCCAAAATAGCAAAATAGGATTCTGAGGGAAATTTGGCGAATTTCTAGAAAAAAATGCCTAAAATAACCACCTGTATCTACCAAACCATGACATACATTTAAATTATGAGAGAGGTTTTTGTGAATAGGTTCGTGATGAACAAAAACCTCTCTTTTTGTCTAAAAATCCCTCTCCAATTACTTGTAATGCGCACCCAAATTTGACGACTAAAACAAGAAATCATAAAATGTTTAAACCTGAAACATAGGCCGTAAAGATCCATTCGAATCTTTGCAAAGATGACACCTATTAAAAAGTGAGGGAGGTTTTTGTTAATGATTCCATGCTTAGCAAAAAAAATCTTCTGTTTTTTTCTGAAATTCACTTCCATCCTATCGGAATATGTGCCCATGACAATGACTAAAACATTAAAAAACAGGGTATTTTGACCTGGTAGCTCCCTACATTTAGTTTAAGGATTCATAAACCCACAGAGTTTACCATTCTTCTTCATGTTATCAGCTTATGAACACCTTTAAGTCTCAAGTTTTTGAATGAACACAAACCAATCTAATCAGCAGTTGTCCCGATCCTTCAAAGCCATCAAAATCGTGAAACTAGGGCAACCATTGGTCTTTTAATTTTAATGCATATGAATTTAATCATAAACTTGACAGATGCACCATCTCTCCTGACTCAAAACTCGGGCAAAATATACACTAAAAAACCATGAACTATCTTGGAAAGTTTCGGAGCACTAATTTTCATGATTATGTATTCCGACAGCGTCAATCTGTATAAGCTCTATTGATTACGCTGCCAGAATATGTCAAGACACACAAACTAACAAAAAATTGATTAATATTTATAATAAGGGTTAGTAATGATATAATATGATGCATTTAAATACTTTAAAGGAATATTTAATAAATATAAGCAAGGTTTTATTTCATTAAATATAAAATGCACTATATACAAAAGAAACTAAACATGGCTAAAATGAAAAGGGTTCAAATACTTTGGTTAATTGTAAAAGAAAGAGAAGTAAAAATATAAAAAGAAAAACAATAAATGACAAAAATGAGGGTACAACTCTCCAGTACTAACATTTGGCTCCGGCTGGGAGATGGAGTCCTCCTTGTGAGGATCAAGGAACCTACGGACCCCGTACCTTCTTTAATCTATCTCTACAATCTGTAACAATACTGCTCATAAAAATATACTTACTATTTATTGTAAACTATGCCTACCCTGCAACTAAGAATAGGGAGAGTTAACACTCCATTGGGCTGGAGTCTTTCATCTCATTCCCAACCTGTTCCAAAACTTGCAACCCTGCTCTTCTAATTATTAAAAGAAAACTGAAATTGCTCACTCCAAACCATACTTTTTGAAAACAAACCTCACACTACAAACTGAAGGAAATGCTTGAAACATCAAGCTTATTTATTTACAACTACTACTCATATCGTATAAACATCAAGATGATCATTTATATACAAACTTCCAATGCAGCCAGGCAAAAATTGGGCTGCTAGATTGGTTGTACTCTTTGCAACTAAATGAAAAGATAAGGAAATAATATAAAATTTGTAAAAAAAACTGAATTAGCAGCTTATACACGATGCTGCAATTTGTTGGAAGACCCAATGTTGCAGCATCAAAGACTCTTGAAGAAACCGATTCCATATAGGTATCGATCGTATCTTGAAAAACATGACAGATTTCTAGTTGATATAGAAGACCATATTGTTGATCTACAATTTTTTATTCATTCATGAAGCCATAATCCTCTTGAAACAAGCCATGAATATCACTTGTTTTGTTACAATCAGAGACAACTACAAATTCTTGAAACTGTTGATTTATTTCTTGGGAAGGAAATACTTGAGCATCATTTAAAATATCAAGACAATCATGAGAATCAAGGAGTTGTAATGTAGTTTTATCAATTTCAAGAGCTAATACGTCATGCATGATGAGATCTGGTTTTTGCTGAAATATTTCCTCATGCATCTAATGGTATAAACATCTTTAGCTTCATTCTATGCCTATAAATAAGATCCTTGACTAAAATTTGAAAAGATATGTTCCCTAAGCTCATCATAAGTAAAGAATCGCAGCTGATTTCCTATATCAACAGTAAAATGCTGAAACATGATAATCTAATACCAAGAGCTAGGAAATTTCTACTCTTACCAAATGAAAGTATATTATCATATAAACAATTATCAAACTAATTTCAAGAATGATCACAAGCATCATGGATATCCTTTTCCGTAGGAAAATATGAAAATAATGAATAAACATGCCCAAATATGAATCATACTTACATTATTCTTTTTGTTCATGAGCTTGCATATCTTTAACATGAGCCTGATCTTGAATCATTTTGTAATCTCAGATGTTCTCCTCGAGTTCTTTAACATCCTCAAATAATTGTTGCAATGATGAATATTTCATTTCTCTTAGAAAAACGACAAGATCTAGATGTTGAGCTACTACATAATAAACCATCGCTGAAATCTCGGAAGGTCAAATCTCTAAATGCATGTTGTAATAAATACTGTGAAACCTCCTATTAAATGTAGCCAAAACTTCATCCTCTCCACTTCTCAAGGAATGAACATCATTAAGGTGTCGATCAAAGGATCATTAAGGTGTCGATCAAAGGACTTGTTCTCACCCCAATACTTTGAGAATGCATAATAAAAAACAGTCCAAGAACTAAAGGAACTAACTTCCAGAGCTTTAAACCACAAAGAAACATCTCCAACTAAAGGTTTTGAAAATAACATCATAACAACATCTTCATATACTATTTCAAAATCATCAACAAAGTTCTCAAAGGATCCCAAATGTTTCTTGAGAGTGATATGATCTTCTCCAGTAAACCGAGGGAGATGCTTAAAAAAATTGGGAGGATAAGGATGAAGGTGAGATGACAGCCTTAAAGTTTTAAACATTTTCTCCACGATTCTAGAATGAAACTATGTGAGAGGAAAATCAATTTCAACATGCTAATAGGAATTTTCAGCAGTGATGGTAGTAGGTGATAAGATTTGAGAAGGTAATAAATCAATTTTATCATCCTCATCGTTACAAGGAAAAGCATGTTCAATAAGGACTTGAATACATACATCATTCTTCTCAATAGGTCGAGGTGAAGGGACATGATCCACATATACAACACAGGAAGCATGCAAACATTCTTCCTCCAATGAGGGATATACAAATGAAGTCTTATGGTCATGTGAATAGACAAAGCATAGGATGATCCTCTTTATTTGTAAAGGAAAAGACAAAAATGAACTGATGAAGAAGAACAAGAGTTCATGGAGAAAACTAATAAGCTGATACATGGGTTTTCCCTTCCGTATTTTCATGTTTATGTCAATAAGATCCTTCCTCTGGTGGGTTCTTTGATTGTAGATTCACCGAGTAGAATACTGCAGTAAAATTTTGTGTCCTGTTTCTGTCTACCATTAAGAGCTGGATCTATGTCATTCTCCCAGGGAAGATCACTTCACTTTTCTCTTCTGCCCTCGACAACGATGCCAGAAGATGTACCTAAACTGCCAAGGCACAAATACCATACATCATAGATAAAAAAAATAAAAATAAATAAATAAAAAATAAAAAATTACTAGTGGTTGTTCTTTCTAAATCAATAGAGAAAAAATAAAGTCCACGGTAATAAACTACAAAAGACACAATCAACAACATGATATGAAAGAACATGTAAACAATTTGAGAGACTGTATGAGAATGAAATTGTAACAAATATAAATAAAATATTATTTAAATTAGTTATTTATCTTATGAAATGGTGTAACCCTTCGGTTTACACGCTCAAATCCTATAGAGGTGTGCTTCCCTTGTAATTATCTCATCATCCAATATATTATTATTATTCATATTCATTATTAAAATGATAGTCGGATTTGACTAACGGACAACCGAATTGGGTTGCTTCATTTGGTATCAGAGCAGATTCGCTCCTGATTGCATTAAGCTCGGATTTGGCTCCCCTAGAGCTCGGTTTTGGCTCTTCCTAAATCACTCATTCTCTCCAGGTTCCAGACTCATTCTCTCCAGGTTCCAGGTTCATACACTCGTCCATGTCACTCCATCACTGCTCCTTTTTCCACTACTTCCCTACTACTCCATTCGTCCAACCCCCTCTTCGCCTGCCCCACTCCGCGCACCAGCTCCATCTTCTCACACATCGCTCGCTCTTCTCCCTTCATTCCTACGCGCCCCTGCCATCTCCACTCTCCACGTTGCCCCCATTCCTGCACTTTCCTTCTGCACTTGCCTCCAACGCACTCCATCACCACCCACACCACTTCTGCCGTCACACCAAGCTGCCGCACCAGCCCAGCCCAGCCCACTTGTCCTCTGCGCGACCACCTGCTCTTTCACCCATCGGCTCCGTCCCCCATCTGCGCACTCCCTCCTCCACCGAATCCGCCCTTCACACTGCCCTGCACTGTTCCATACCTACGATCCCCTCCTCTTCATGTTTATCTCCTCTCCATCCTGCACGCTCTCCAATATCCGCCACCATCTCCACACTCGGCCAGCCCACGCTCCACCTCTCAGCCTCTTCACAGCCTGCTCCTCTCTCGCCTGTGCCTGCTCCATCTTCCGCCCTCGCCAACTCCAACATGTGCGCCCAAGCTCCCCTCTGTACACATTATCCCACGCCGGTTGCTCCTCAGCTTCCACCGCCGTCGCTCCACTTCCACGACCTGCACAAACCAAAAAAATACAAAAACAAAAAAAATAAATATTACAATATAATATTTCAAAATATTTTAATATAAAATTATTATAATATTTAATTTTGTTTTATTATATTTAAAACAAATGAATAATATAAAGGGTTCAGTATATAATAATTAATATATAATTAATTATTATTCTTTTAAACCTATTTAAAGGAAAAAACTATATACAAAATAAAATATAGTTTATGAAAAAATATAATATTAATAATATTAATTAATTAATTAATTAATATATTATTATTTAATTCACCTCAAAAGCCAAAATAGCGCCGAAATCCACTCTTCTGTATACAAGGTCCAAGAACATGGAGGAACTGAAAGAGAAGATCGAAAAAATGGAAAAGGACATAAAGTTCATTGTCACTAACCAAGAAGGCTTGAAAGAAAAGATGCAAAATAACAATATATTGCTCAAAGACAAGCTTGTTTTGGTACTAGAAAGAAGGCTCGACGACAAACTCGACATCCTGAACAAAAAACAAAAAGACGTGGATGACAAAATGAGTACCATGACACAAAACATAAACACCTTAACACAGAACATGAGCACCATGACACAGAACCATAATATATTAATCGAGATGTTGCAAAGGCTCATACCCAGTCCGGGCCAAGTCAGCGGTCCACACATGCTAGATGCCTTAGTTCATGTTTCCACCCAGGAAACACTCGTAAAGAATCAAGAAGAATTGCAAAAAGAAATAAATATTAACAATGCGACGCTTAAGCAAGAGATATAAACACAAGTACTGCCAGATATGGAGGCACGATTAAACAACAAAATAGACGTTATTAATAAAATAGTAGAGAAAAGAAAAACTAAAGGTCACCGCCAACAACGAAGCAATTTAGATATGTCACTTTCATCGTCCAGTAGTTCCAAGCCACCATCAAACCATAAGGCAAAAGGGAATCAACGTTGTCCTTACAAAGTGCACCCACCTAAGGCAAAAATAGAGTTGTCGAAATACAATGGGAGTGAAGACCAATGCTTTGCTTGGCTAAACAAAGAAGAGGAATACTTCGACATTTACAACATTCAATCTGGCGAGGAGAAGGTGAAATATGCGTCAATGCATATGGAAGGGTATGCCTATAATTGGTACTTATGGTGGAAGAGAGATAATTTTACCTACACCTGGAACTTGTTAAAAAATAATTTTTTTAATAGGTTTCAAGGAATCGGAGAAGACGAATTTTTCAGTAAACTTACCAGACTACAGTAAGTTGGGAACGTTGAGGAATTCACTCATCAATAGGAATCCCTATCAACACGAGTATTTGGGTTGTCTGACAAGCAAAGACTCGAAGCCTATTTATGAGGTCTTAAACCATGCCTCCAAAAAGAGTTAAAGTTGCATGACATACCTAATGTAGAAGTAGCAAGACATAAAGCAAAAGCCGCAGAACGCAAATTGGAAGGAATTAAAACAAGAGGCAATAACCATTATCGGCAAGAAAAAGAGACACAATGTAGTTACTGTGGAGATACGTGGTCACTCGGTCATCAATGCCACAAACCTCAATCATATGTCTATGAAATGGAAAATAGATCGAAGTCATCTAACAGTTACGCTGATAATAGAAAAAAGAAGAAAAACATACGTCGTTGATGCGATGATGATTGGACCCCTGGTCATAAATGTAGGAACAATGAGACAATACAATGCAAAATCATCAATGGAAAGGAAGTGCAAGTCTCTGTACAAGAGACCTCATCCAATTCTAATACCGACACTAAGTCAGAGTGAAGAACGACACTAGGAAAATACTTAAGCTTTGAGGACAAAGCTTCCTTAAAGGGAGTGGCAATGTAACAAATATAAATAAAATATTATTTAAATTAGTTAATTATCTTATGAAAGGGTGTAACCCTTCAGTTTACACGCTCAAATCCTATAAATGCGAGCTTCCCTTGTAATTAACTCATCATCCAATATATTATTATTATTCATATTCATTATTAAAATGATAGTCTGATTCGACTAACGGACAACCGGATTCGGTTGCTCCAAAAATAAATAAGCATTAAACGGTTTACAGATCCAATAATGGATAGATATATATAACCGCCAAGATCATATGAAAGATATCATAAACAGAAAAACATTATGGCCATGAGATGTAGTGAATCCCATCCACTTAAAAGCATTCCAAAATAAATAAATGAAATTCTAAAAATGAAATCTTAAGTAGAAGTAACCAGACATATTAGAAGAATTCAGCATAGTAATGATCGAAACTGGCTTTATATATATATATATATATATATATATATATATATATATCATACCAATAAAAGTCTCTAAAATGCTTACAAAGAATGAGTAAACGAGTTGTATAAAAACAGGCTTAAAATTTCATAAGCCTCTTCTAAACATTAGCAACCACCCCTCCTACTATATTCATTCCTTTTTTAATAATCATATAAAGATTTCAAAATAGTTTTGAGATCCAAATCTTTAGGGTCAAATATGCCCAAAATAGCAAAATAGGATTGTGAGAGAAATTTGGTGAATTTCTAGAAACAACTGCCTAAAATAACAACCTGTATCTGCCAAACCATGACATACATTTAAATTCTGAGAGAGGTTTTTGTGAATAGGTCCGCAGTGAA
The DNA here is from genome assembly GCA_001517045.1 of Pseudotsuga menziesii. Classification (NCBI taxonomy): domain Eukaryota; kingdom Viridiplantae; phylum Streptophyta; class Pinopsida; order Pinales; family Pinaceae; genus Pseudotsuga; species Pseudotsuga menziesii. The sequence continues at coordinate 820,796 of LPNX011156401.1, forward strand.
CAAAAACCTTTTTTTTGTTTCTAAAAATTTCTCTCCAATTGCTTGTAATGTGCACCCAAAGACGATGACTAAAATAGGAAATCATTAAATGTTTAAACCTGAAAAATAGGTCGTAAAGATCCATTCGAATCTTTGCAAACATGACACCTATTGCAAAAGTGAGGGAGGTTTTTGTTAATGAGTCCATTATTAACAAAAACCTTTTTTTTCTTCTTCTGAAATTCACTTCCATCTTATCAGAATATGTGCCAATGACAATGACTAAAACAGTAAAAAATATGGTATTTTAACTTGGTAGCTCCCTGCCTTTAGTTCAAGGATTCATAAACCCACAGAGTTTACCACTCTTATTCATGTTATAAGCTATTGGACACCTGCTAAGTCAATTTTTTGAATGAACATGAACCAATCTAATCAACAACTATTCCAATCCTTCAAAGCCATCAAAACCGTGAAACTAAGGCAACCATTGGTCTTTTAATCTCCTCACTCAAAACTCGAGCAAAATATCCACTAAAAAACCATGAATGATCTTGAAAAATTTTGGAGCACTAATTTTCATGATTATGTATTCCGATAGCCCCAGCCTGTATAAGCTCTACCGATTACGCTGCCATAATATGTTAAGACACATAAACTAACAAAACATTGATTAATCTTTATAATAAGGGTTAGTAATGATATAAGATTATGCATTTGAAGACTTTAAAGGAAGATTTAATAAATATAAGCAAGGTTTTATTTCATTAAATAGAAAATGCACTATATACAAAAGAAACTAAACATGGCTAAAATGAAAAGGGTTCAAAATACTTTGGTTAACTTGTAAAAGAAAGAGAAGTAAAAATATTAAAAAAAACAATAAATGACAAAAATGAGGGTACAACTCCAGTACTAACAATATCCCATGACGGTAGCAGATGGCATTGTTTATGACAAAAAAAGTTACAATGTTCCTCATTCATAACACTCTTTACACTTGTCTTAACATCATATATCACTCCAATCTTATGGGACACAAACAATAGTAAGGAACTCCAAAACAAGTATAATCGGACATTCCTCCTGCACAAAGTGGGTTGTTAAAGCATGCACCTTTCTTCCATCTACTTTATTTGTCTAGGATTTTGTTAGGTTCATTTACATGGGGTCGACTTTCTTTCACTATCTTTAATTCATATCAATCATATTAAGAACAAATGAATGGTAAGAAAAAAGATCCTTAATATATAGCCTAGAAATATCAATATCATCATTTAATATTCCATATCTAACCTATAAATATTTTCTTTGATAATTTGGAAATACAATTTGATAAAAATATATATTTTAAGGTGTATTTAGGAATTGATTTCTTGATATATTATAGATCCCTTCAAAATTTCAATATGATGTATTCAAACAAAACATTATACAATAAAAGAGGTTTAGAGGAAATTTTATTAGGAAAGAGAACGTTCTACTAATTCAATTGTTTACCTCGTTGAATTATGTGATTTTATCTTACATTAATGTATTGACACAATAATAAACAAATCTATTTATACATACATACATACACGTATATAAACAAAGGAATAGATTCTAAGTATGAAATTAATATACATGTATATTGACTTACTACTTATGTATACTATCTTAGCTAAATCCTTCTCTTGATTTGAATTAGTTAAGTGATTATTCCCTAAAGATGAAAAAACATGTTAACCAATCCAATAAATATTTATCTTAGTAATTTAGTTGAAGAAAACATGTTAACCATTCCAATAAATATTATATCTCAATGCTTCAATTTTCAAACATATGAAATAAATATACCTGCTATTATAAAGTAGGTCAAGAAGATCACCTTTGTGTTTAAGGTCAATGGATGAGACCATACCAAGGACTTTGACAAGTTTAAAAATCTCCATACCAACTACACTTCAAATAAATGTTGCATCCTTCAAGTAGATAAATGTTGATTTTCAACGTTGTCAATGGATGAGACCATCCAAAAGACTTTGACACTTAAAAATATTCATACTAACTATACTTCAAACAAATGTTGTGTCTTTCAAGTAAATAAATGTTGATTGTAAACGTTGTTAGTTTCAAGCATTTACAAAACTTGATGCAAACATATGCAATATGAATGATTTTTGTTTGTAAATTCCAAAACTATTTAGGTTGTAATAACATAAGTATATTTAGATGGTAACTAACTAAAGAAGTTCAATCAAATAAATGTTGTTAGAATTTTGATAACAATAACTCATTGTAATTATTTTGTGGTAAAAACTAAATTTACTTGCATGATTCTATCGAATATATTTCCCCTAGGTAGAGAGCATTGGGAAACAGTGAAATATATTCTTGCAGTGTTTAGGTTTGTGGATATGTTAATTCAAATTTGGCAAGTGATTTAGACAAAATGAGATGTACTTAAGGTTATGCCTATTTGTTTGATGTCAAAGCTTCAAGAAATAACTTGGATTTATCCATTATTCATGTATAATATATAGATGTGTCATGTGCATGCAAGGAGGAAATTTCGTTAAAGAGTTAGAGAAGTTATGATGGTTTTTGCCTTCTCTTGGCTTGCATAAAAGGTGGTGAATGGACAAATTTTTAATAAAAACAAATTTAAGAATATCATATATTACCGAGTGGATGTTTCCTTGACTACTTGTCAAGGTTTTATCACGTAATGCTAAGGTTTTACCACAAAAAATATGTGTCTTGTTGATTTCCATTGTGTAAACGTGCTTTCTCAATCTTAGATTCCTTTAGTGCAAATTATTTTGTGATCTCACGTTTAATCGACTAATGTCATGCGTCAGCTTTCAATTTTTATGCATATCCAATAAATGGTAGTGTTAGTGCTTTGCATATCCAATAAATGGGAGTGTTGGTGTTGTCATAGTGAAGTAGGTCAATCAGATAAATTTTTTGTGTCACCTTTTAGCTTCCATGCATATCCAGTAGCTGGTATTGTCACTTTTCATGCAAACAGATGCAATAAGATTAATGCTTAATTGTTTCACAAATGAAGGTAATAAACACAAAGAGCAATACTAGAAATGCTTATTTGTTTCACAAATGAAGGAAAAAACACAAATCTTATTGAAGAAATGGGAAGTGATAATGATATATCTTAGTTTTGTTACAACCACTTTGTCTGAAAAAGCACAGTCATTGGATTGCAGAATTATATGCCAAAGATCAACAAAATTCATGAATTCCTTCATCTTGACATAAATTTATATTATATTAAAGTAAATAACAACAACAACTTGCTTCACAATATTTATTGTACAATGGGTGTCACAATATGTAGGATGACAAATCAAATGTTTTCTTAAGATTTTTCCAGATGGAGACTTCAAAATTGAAGTGACAAATGCTATTCATTGTATCTTCTTGTATGTTGAAACATGCACTCAAAGTATAATAGAGAATCACTCTCATAAGTTAGCAAATTTTCAACAATAGAAACCAAATCTTCTTGTTTGTTGGACATGCTTAAATGAATTAGAAAGTATGCAAAAAATGTAGCATGCAAACGAAGGAGGATATTAAGTATTGTTATATAGAGTATGTGATATCTTAGTTACCACTTAAAAAATATTTATTATCTCAAGACATGGTAAATCCAGCTATGTGTAGAACTTTGAAAGTATATTATCAAAATGTGGCCAATGTGACTCATGCAACATCAATAATCTCTAGGTTTGAGAGGAGCAACTCCTCTAACTCGGTTGGAGCAACTTGCCAAAGTATAAAAAATTCTAAGATAAATATAAGGTGCCTTAAATGCTAATCAGTGAAGGTTGCCAATTTCTAGAAATTTTATGAGAAGATAGATATTTTGGATTTCCATCAAACAAAAAGTCCCTGAAATGTTTTGTACCTAAAATTCTTTATACTTGATCACATCCTTTATTTTGTCCACAACAAAAAGGAAGCTTTCCTCATCAATGTAACATATATCCCTTGTTTTCAACCATCCTTTAGAGTCCAACGTTATTACCAAAATAACATCCATGGATTACTAAAGTATCCTTAATAGTATTTATTTAAGTGAGAATTTACTTACCTCCATAGATTACTAAAAAATTGTTAATAATATTTATTTAAGTGAGAAAACTTTCCATAGAAGCCTTAACTTTACATTATTCAGTTAGAAATAACTCACTAATTTTTTTAATATACATTATCCCTCAATTCAAAAATACTTTGATCTTATGAAAATACAAAATTTATTTTTTCCTCTATATAAGTTTTTTTAACATACACTAACCATTAACCAACCAACTAAATGTATGTGAAATTTTTGAACATACACTAACCATTAACCAACAACAAAATGTCTTTACATGTAAAAATTTACTTTAATATTACTAATATGAAAATACAAAATTTAATTGTTTCACTTTGTGATTTGTTTTAAAACACACAACTAACCATTGACTAACTAACAAAATGTCTTCACGTGAGAAATTTAACATGTAAAATCCATGAGAAATTTAACGTGTAAAATCCATTTTTATAATATAAACCTTTAAATTAAAATTTACACATTTTGAAAAAAAAAAACCTTAACTTAAATTTAAATGACTTTTACACGCTTACTTTAAATATTTAACGGATTTAAATTTCCGACAACCTCGGTCAAACAACGGGGGCTAATTGTTACCCCTCTAAAGTGACTTTCCCAAGTACCATTACATTGAGACTTCACATTGGATTAAAGACTTCTTTAAAAAATGAGTGGATAAGTGATGTTTGGGTACTCCTGATTTAACGTCAAAGGTTCCGTATATTTTACAATAATTTGTGATGTTTTATTACATCCAATGTGTGTCTTTTTTTTTTGTAAATTCAGAAACTAGTTTGATGAAATAAAGTAGTGGTATAATAAAAAATGCAGGTCATAGTTGGAATTCTGGAAGCAGAAAGTCCTTTGAGGGGAATTCAAGCCTTTACAGATGGAGTGATCCTCCCTGTGAGAGGGAAAACAGATCATTGTTACACCAAAAATGACAAAGTTTGAATATGAAAATTGGAAAAAAACATTGTAATTAACAGGGGAGTCTAAGCCCCAAGAGGCCCAATAAAAAAGAGAGCACATAGAAACCATGAAACATGGATTATGGCTTCAGAGGGTGGCTCCTCCTCTATTGAAACCTCAAAGCCGAATCCTAACTGAGAGTTTGGTTGGCTCTTCACAGAGGAAACAAGTAGGTTGGCAGATGCTTGACCATCGTGTTTGCCTGGACTTCCTCATCATTGATGGTAGCTTCTTCACTGCTGGACTCCTCCTCATTTTTGGAGGGGCTTCGCTTGACTAGAAGAGGCTCTATTTTCCTGTAATCAGCTGCAATGTTGAGGGAAGCTTTGTCGTGCCTGGTGTTGGACATGTTCCTCTCGGGAGAGGGGCGTGGTTGTTCGATTTCCATAGGAGTTGTTGATGGGTTTACATAAGGAGTTGCTCATGGATTCACGGAAGGAGCCAAAGGGTTAAGATGGGGGCTAGTGATATGAAGGAGAAGTATAGCTAAAATATTTCTAACGACCCAGGTAGTTGCGCCTACGTTCGACTGTCTGATTTGTCTCTGTGCGAGAACTCGTGAGATCATCTTTCGAATCGTCAAAGAGTTGACAGAGAGAGTCAGAAATTTCCAAATCATAGCCTTATGTGCTATCCTGAGCCGTGAAGCTTCTGGCTCTCTCATTTACATTGCCATGGCCTCCTTGGCCTCGTTTGGGTGTGGCTCCCAGTCTGCACAACATGGTCTGCTCGGTTGGCGACTCAGAGTAGTGAAGCTTTTGTATGTCGACATATAGGTTGAGAGCGGGAGGTTGAAGACTGTGTTGTTTCTCTGTCACCTCTAGTGCAATAGGAAAACCAGTCTCCGCAAAATTGAACATGAGTGGACAGATGAGGGGAAAAACAATGAGCAGAAAGCCTTTAATGAAGGGAAACAGTTTCTGAGGAGCCATTAAGATGGAATTAACTCTGCGAGATGATGCGAGGTACCGGATGATGGTAGGGGAATCGCTTCCCATCATGAGCTTGGAGTTCACACCGTTCCTACGAAAATTAAGGGTGGGTGAGATGATGTCAAAGGAGTGACGTCGGGGGACAACTATGTGTCTCGACGGTCACTCCTTATTGTCTATGTGACCATGAATCACCCGCATCCGGGGGCATATCCTTCTCCGCTATTTGAATGCAATCATGCTTGAGAGTGGATTTAGGAATCGCTTCAATGGAGAAATGTTGTAGAAAGGAGGTTGAAGAAACTCCCCAATTGGCTAGTTTATTTGCTAGAGAGTTAGCTTCACGTAGAATGTGCTGAAAGGTAATTGAGGTTGGTTGAGAAAGGAGAAGAGCTAGTTGTTGTAGATCATAATCCAATCTCCAACTGGGAGAAATCTTGGTGTAACTAGAATCATTCTGCAACTTGTTGGCAATGTTCAGGATTGGCTCTGAGTCCCCCTCCACGATGAGTGGAAAGTGATCATGATTGAAGGTGATGTGGATTCCTTGGAGAAGACCTCTTAAGTCATCTACATTGTTTCTTTCAATCCCTAGCGTGCCATAAAATACATGAAGAATCTGACCAATTGTAGATCTGAAACCCACCCCCATAACCTAGGCTTTCTAGGATTTCCATTAGAGGCCCCATCAAAATTGAGTTTGAAATGATCCATGGGGCGGGCCTTTCCAAAGTTGGGGATTGGAGGAGTGTGGAGCTTATGTCGTGGGAGTAATGGAAGCCTGAAGAGGTGAAATTAACCAATTTTCTAGGAGGGTTTTTTCCATGGGGATTGCTTGTAGATCATGTCCATGCCACTTATGCAACATTGTGGTTTCCTTGATGTGTTGTTGATAAGAGGCTTATAATCTTTCCATGGGATTAACTCTACCTTCAAAGATCCTAAGATTATGTTCCTTCCAAATATTCCAGATGATGAAACCTGGGATAAGTTTCCAAATCCTGTTGAGTAGAGGATTCTGATAAGGATGGTTGTGCCAATGCTTGATCCTTTCTGAAAGGTTCCCCCCTGTAGCGATAAGTTCTCTTGCAAATGTAGGAAATCCTGTTCTAGAGTCCGCTTGAGAAGGAGCACTGATCTAGAAGGTGATCCATGTTTTCCTCTTGTTCTTTATAGAGAATACATTGCGAGGGTCCAATGAAACCTCGCTTGAGAAGATTATCCCATGTGAGAAAACTCTTATGTAACACAAGCCAGAGAAAAATAGTCACTTTCGGCCAAGTTTTTATCCCCCAAATTTTGGCCCAACAAAGTTCAAGTTGCTCATTGGGGAGATTGATGGAAAGCTAGTATGCTTATTTGATGGAGAACATACCTTTGTGCTTGTATCCCCATATGAGAATATCAGGACCATGCTTGGTTTGATAAGTCTTTGTTGAATGTCCTCCCATAGTGCGTCCGAATAATCCTGTTGTTGGGTCGGATGCCATCTATCGTGGGTCAACCAATCGTGAAAGTCCTGTTGAGTGTTATGAACCCAAAAGGTATTGAGTTTTTCATGATGGGGGAGAAAAAAGGTATCATGATAAGAATGAAGATTGCGTACAGACTCCCAGCATGGGAGCTGGTTCTAGGAGTTCCTCTAGAAGTTGGCTAAGGATCCATCATGAATCTCCTAGAAGTTTTGTTGGTGGACAAGATGACGTTGAGAGCTAGTTGTGTTCCATATGAGATAAACCTTTGTATCATGTGAGTACCTTATGAGGCTCCAAGCTGGCAAGTTGGTGACGTATTTTTTGTTGCGGAGCTAGGCCTAGGGGATTTTATTTTTATTGATCCAGTTCCACCAAATTTTAGCACTTAGTATTTCATTATTTGGAGTCGGATCACGAAGACCGAGTCCCCCATCAATCTTGGTACGACAAATGGTTTCCCATTTGACCAAGGACCAACTATGCAAGGATTTTTCCGCTTTCCAGAGGAAGGGGTGTTGCAGAGCTTTGATGGATTTGAGTACCCATTTAGGGGCGGCTAACACAAAGAAAAGATAGAGGAGCATGGATTGCGGAACAAATTTGATAAGAACAAGACGTCCAGCTAGGTTGAGGGTGCGCAGGGTCCACTGAGCGAGCCGAAGCTCAAGTTTGGAAAGAAGATCCCTCTAAGAAGAATGTTTGAGTGCAAAATCTATGAGTGGAGTGCCAAGATACTTCAAGGGGAGGCTAGTGGCCTTGAAGCCTAAGATTCTAGAGATGTTTCGCTGGGAGAGAGGGAGTGTGTTAAAGAAGAAGACTTCATATTTTTTGATATTAAGGGCCATATCGAAGGCTTTGGAGAAGGTGGAAAGGATATTACTAAGAGTTCTGGCCTCTTGGACAAATGGATGTCCCATAAGCATATTATCGTCCACAAATTGTTGATGGGTGAGAGGGTTATGAGAGTGAAGCAATAGACCTTTTAGAGTACCAAGAGCATTGGCATGAGTGAGCATTCACCCCAATCCTTTAGTCAAGAGAATAAAAAGGAAGGGAGAGAATGGATCTCCTTGTCGGATACCTCAAGAAGGATTGAAAGTTCTATAGGGGACACCATTGATGAGAACTGAGAAGAAAGCAGTGGAAATGAGGCAGATAACCCAACGTATCTAGGAAGGATCAAACACAAAGGTGAGAAGGATTTGTTTAATGAGATTCCAGTTGAGTTTATCAAAGGCTTTGGAGAGATCAAGTTTGGGGAGCATACCGATATTTTTGGACATTTTGAGGGAGTGGATAACTTCATGAGCAAGAATGATTCCATTAAGGATATGACGTCCTTCCACATAACCAATTTGTTCCAGAGATATGAGATGAGGAAGTAAAGACTTGAGGCGGTTAGCTATGAATTTGGTGATTATTTTGTAAAGAACATTGCAAAGGGCTATGGATTTGCACTTACCTGGAGTAGAAACTTTGTCCTCTTTGGGAATAAGCATGAGGAAGGTGGGATTGATAGGTAGGATAATATTCTGATTGCTTCGAGATTCTTCCACCAAATCCCAGATCTTGTGTTTGAGAAAATCCCAACATAAGTGAAAGAAATTGACTGTGAAACCGTCCGGTCCTGGGGCTTTGTCTTCCTTCATTTGTTTAATGGCTATTTCCACCTCTTGGAGTGTGGTGGGTCTCATGAACATGGAATTTTGGTCAATCGTGACCAAGGAGGGGATATGTGAAGTTACCTGTTGTATAGACTCATCTCTATCCTTATCATTTTCTGTGAGCATATCTTCATAAAATGAAACAAATTATGATTCGATGTCCTTGTAATTTCCAGTCTGTTGCCCTTAGTTTTTTTGAGATGGGTGATGCAATTATGCATGCGGTGTTGGATAGTTGAGTGATGGAAGAAATAAGTATTTTGCTCCCCCTCCTGTAGCCATTTGATTCTGGATTTCTACTTCGAGAGTATCTCTTTCTATTTGGGTAGAAATTTGATGCTCCTGCTTGTTCATCTCCTCAGTTATGTCAGTGGTAATGATTTGTTGTTGTAAGTGCTCCATTTCTTGTACGAGTTGAGCTTTGCAAGTGAATTTATTAATGAAAGTGTGCTTGTTCCAATGTTTGAGATGGTTCTTTAAGAGTTTCAGTTTCGTTTGCATTCTATACATGCAGGAGGAACCGGTGACCTGAGTGGTTAGCCACCAATCCTTGATCATCTCAAGAAAATCAGGTTGAGTGAGCCAAACTTTTTCAAAGCGAAAAGGCTTTCTACGGGATGCCTCATCCAGCTTCCAATTTAAGCATATGGGACAGTGATCAGATCTAGCGACTGGAAGAATGGATGTTATGAGTTCCTCGTTTCTGAGCATGAGATATTCCATGATGAGGAAATAGTTGAGCTTGGTGGCTATCTAGGAAGTTCGTCCTCTGCGAATATTCCAGGCGTGAATATCATTGTTGGTATCCATGTCTACCAAGCCATTATTGTCAATAAAGTCCTTAAAGAGAAGATCTTCCTAGGAGAGTGAGCGGCGTCCTCCTTGTTTTTCCTTCAAAGAGGTGATAAGATTGAAATCCCCTCCAAGAATAATTATGGGATAGGTTTGATCCTGAATGTTCCAGTGTAAAAATTCCACAAAACAAAGTTTTTTATCAGAAAATTGAGGTCCATATATATTGGTAATTTTTCCATGTAAATTGGTGCTAATAGGATGGAAATGAGCCGATATGGAGTGACGAGAGGCCAAGAATTTATCTAGATCGACTTCCACAAAATTTGAGGATATAGTTAGACCCCTTAAAGCCCCTGTTGAGTCAAAAGAAATGGATTTTCTACCCCGCCATAATCTAGATATTAGATTGTCTAAGTTGTCACTATTGGATTTGGTTTCTTGTAACATGAGAATGGTGGGTTTTTCCTATTGGATATTCATTTTGAACATTATATGTTTACTAGGACTGTTGATTCCCCTCATATTCCAGGAGATCACCTTCATTTATTAACAGTTGGGTTGGAAGGGAAGAACTCCGTAAACTGGGAATATTGCCCTGATTCCACTAGCCTGGTTCTTAGAGTGGCAATTCTTTGTATGCCTCTCTTTTTAACTTCCTTAAAACTCTTTTTTGTTTCCTTGGGGTTACTAGTGATAACACCAAGTCTAGCACGAGTTCTAGCTGAGTTTAATATATCCGTTAATAATTAAATTTTCTTTAGAGTTATTGCATGTAATGTGTTGTTTTTGTAGGCATCTTCTAGTCCTAAAAGATCTAGATCTCCTAGATCTATGTCCCCCATATTCTCATCCATTAAGACATCAATATCTTGAGTGGAGGTGGGAATATTCGAGAAATGAGTGCTTTATTCAGGGGACTGAGGTTGTTCGGAGGGATCGTCGTTTGTATTCTTGTCGGGTTCTACAACTTTCTTGCCTTTTTGGGATTCTTGATGGAGTCGCTTTGTTGTGGGAGTTGATACATCCTCTCCAGTATCCTGTTTATCATGTTGGGTAGCTAGCACCTCAAAGCTGTTGTTATTGGTGGGATTGGAGGGTTGGATAATAATGGGATTCTACTTTCCTTATTTCCTTATGTCTGTGACTTTCTTGAAACCCTCTTCGTCTACATTAGGGTTTTGTTTATCCTCAATGGGGGTTGACGAGCTTTTCTTTCACCTTTTAATATAATGCAAATTGAAAGTTGTGCATAAATTATCAACCCATGGCCATAAAGGCTTATGAGCTACCTAACAAAGTATATGCCAGAAACTATAACTTGGAATGGTTTTAACACAGAGGAGGTCGATGGATTACTGAACTAGATTTAAAATGCAACTGTTGGTGAATAGGCTTCTAATAAAATCACAACTTACAAAAGAACTTGTGGATTGCTCTCAAGCCTCCTCTTAACAAGTCTTCATAATTTCTACTATACCTCAACAAGCTATCTCTCCTTGAGCTTGTCCTTTTGGTATCCTTGGTTCTTCTCTTCTAGAACCTCTTGAGCAACCTCCTTTGCTCCTTTTGGCTTATGCAAATCCACTTCTCCTTTGAAAACATTCAACTTGTTCCCTTCTTCTCCAACCTCCGTTGGACCCTTAGGTTCTGCCACTGCTTTCTCTTTCCTCTAAGAGTTTACAAACTCTTCATCAAGAATACGATTATCCTTGATACATCTCCTCTAGCTGCCATAGTTGCTATCAAACCTTTCATGTTTGTTTCAACAAATTCTTATAACCAGAGTTAAATAAAACATCAATCAGTCCATACCTTTAATACTTTTCCACTTGTATAGTTGGATGAAAACATTCCCCTTGTTTGCAATTATTGATTTAAATCAATTATGGATACTCTCACCTAACGAACCCTCTCAACACAATTGTTAGTAATCAACTTTAACATAAATTGAAAATTAGAATTTGATTTACCTCTTGGCTCTGATATGAGCTCTAACAATCTTCACGCATAATCCTCTATACTCTGCTATTTTCACACAAATGATTTTTCTTCTCTAATACCACTCAATGGTATCAACATGAGTACTCATAGAAACAATTCAAACTTATGCTCTAATATCTCACTTGATGCAGAGGGGAACCTCAAAATGCCATATCCCAACTGCTTTCCAGGATTTAGTTTACTCTAGATTTAACAAACCTCTAAATATGGCTACTCGACCAAATATTTCTTCTGTAAATCTATTGTGTGGCTCTGTTTCCAAAACTTAGCTTTTCGCAAGCTTGCGTCCACAACCTCAGTCTTTCCGCAATTTCCTTCATGTAAGGACCTTTCTGCAATTGCGGATTGCAGATTGCAAGTGTGCAATTCTCACTTTTCCAAAACCTAACTTCCGCAATCATGCAGCTGCAATGGTCCTTCTGCAATCGGATTGCAGATTGCAGATCCATTTTCCCACTTTTCCCAAAATTGGGCTTTCGCAATTTTCCTTCCGCAAGTCTCTTTCCGAAGTCAGGTTGTTGATTGCAGACGTGCCTTCAACTTTTCCCAAATTGGGCTTCCGCAAATATATTTCCGCATCTTCTAAGAGACATCGATCTCTTGCGGTTTTGATCTCGTCTGTCGATCTACTATCACCTGTGAAACTTCACTTCGACTTTGTGGATCTCTTATCTCCCGTGCAAGTTCACTTCGTGAATCTTTTCCCACCGTCGATCCATCCTTTCTCCTTTACTCTGGATCGTCCAATTTTAACTATGATCTATGCAACTCTATGCAGGTTTATCAGAGCATCGATCAATTGATCTTTGTCCAACTTCCTCAAACTCTTCATGGTTCAATTGTGAACTTCACCTCTGCAGAATGTTTACAAAGGAGCATCGATCATGTCAGTGATTGATGACGTAGGATTTATTCATGCATTTCACACACAAAGATCCATCAACCAATCTTTGCAACCTTCCACTCTCAAAATCCCTAAATTCAGAATACGACACACACAAACCTATCAATCATTAACAGAGGTTAATCAAGCATTCAACTCATAAAATCATACACTCAAACAGAGTTGCAATTACACAAAGATATGGCGAAATAGGATTTCCTTCATTCAATACAAGGAATCTGTATATTTACATTGATCTAGAATCTATGTTCTGATCCTCTTAGTCCAGTACAACCACAACCAGTTATCTTGCCTGATTTACAATATTGGTTTGGCCACTCCGTAGCCAGATTCACATTGGTTGGCTACACCTTAGCCATATTTACATTTTTTGGCTACATATTATTGCCTTGAAGGCTTACCGAATATATACAACATGGTTCGTGAACCAATTCTAGTTAAATCCTCAATACACTCAAACACACTCCTAGTTCCTAGTAACCGAAACCTAATTTCAACAACATAATCAACCATATCTCAATGACTCGCTCATGAGAGCCTTGACCCTTATCGAATGCTAAGATTTGACATGGGCTTAATTACATGACTCATCACTCGCCTAGTGAGTCACCACCTATCTAGAAGAACACTTGTAAATCAAGCATATTTACAATATTACATTAAATAACCATTCATTCAGAAAATGAAGACCCCTTATAGGTCTGGTCTAAACATTGGACTTGTACTTGGATGGAGAGTAGCATGCTCTTGCATCACTTCCACTTCTAATGTCATTAATTCTTGTTTGAGTTCGTGCTTAAGCGATGATAAATCAATTTTACTTGATTTAATTTGTGCTTAATGGATGATAAATAATCCATATTAAGTTGGGAAAGGTGTGAACCTAAAGCCATCTCTTCACCAGAGATCTTTTCTAATCAATGTCCATTGCGTTCATTTCCATAGTCGAGGACACTCGAATGGTTCATTTGATTCAGTTGATTTTTTTTTTAATATAAGTTTAACCAAGAATGTTTTTCTTTAAAAAGTAATAGTTTTTGAATTTTTTTTTAAATGAATAATTTTATCAATAAAATAAGGTTAAAAAAAACCTTTTATTGAAACAAGAATTATAGATTTTTATATATAAATGATTCATCAAGTAACAAAAACAACTTTTTCAACCATTATTTCCATTGCTACTCATATCCTGCGCTAAAGCTAGGGACAATGTGAAGGACATCAAATATTTTGTTATGTTAGAAAATACAAAAATACTTTTTCTTTAATAATGTAAGGGTTTACAAAATTACTTAATAATTTTTAAGATATACATTATCTTTGTAAACATATACTAAATTGTTCATATAAACATAAAAATGTAAAGAAAACAAATTAATAAAATTATTATAATAAAAAATACTATTGGTAAACCAATTAATTAAATTTTGACACAATTTATTACGATAAAAATACTTTTAAATTATACAAGTTAATTAAATTTTGAAGAATTTTTTGCCAACCTATTATAATAATATAACAAATTGATTCAATTCGAAAAAGAAACTTCAATTTCGACCATGATTAGAATTCTTATATATATATATATATATATATATATATATATATATATATGATTNGGAATTCTATATATCATACCAAGTTTTCCAATCAAATCACTATTTCATGTAATAATTCTATAATTATGTTTTAAATAATTATTCTTATTTTGTTATTCACGAATTGAAATTAAAATCGGTTAGTTATTCTTTAAAGTGAATTAATTATAATTCATAACTCTGTAAATTATTCTCTGTGTGACAATTTAATCATAAATATATTATTTTTCTTAAAATAAGATTAAATGTGTTAATTATTCTTTAATTTATTGTTAAGATGACCTCGATGGTTGGAGTAAAACCCCAACGTTGGCGATGACCGATTTTGCCCAGACTCTTGTTCTATCCAGTGAAACTATTGGCCGATTTTTCCCAGACTCTTGTTCTATTCAGTGAAACTATTACCATCTGAAGAGCCAATCCCCATAAATCCTCACTGCAACTTGTTCGTCATTGGAAATGATATCTCTATACACAACTCTCGCTCCTCCTTTTCCTATGATGTTCTATTCTTTTATGCATTCTAGAATGTCGTCGCTTCCGAAGTTCAGTTGGTCATCCTTTTGATGGCTAACAACAATGAAGGGAACTTCCAGTTTGATGTGCAGCAAATTAATAGTCTTAAATTTTAGTATGGTGTCCAACCTCTCAGACGACTCATGAAAAATTTCTCTATGCTTCAATATTGGGAGCATCATGATCATGATACTGACCCTAACCACACATTACTCTAGTTTCTCCTACAGATTGGGTATATAACTTAGTCATATTTAATCCCAAGCACATAGCACTGTAGCTTCTCCTACAGATTGGATCTATAGCTTAGTCATATTTCTGGGTTGCTTTTAGACATTCAGTTTTTACATTCTTCTGGCTAGTGGGTCATATTAATGAAATAAGCTAGCTATGGAGCAAACCTCCCTCCATCGGACGGAGGAGCAGCAAAGTCAACGTTGACTTTGCTCGTGGAGGGAGGTTTGCTACATAGCTAGCCCGCGCCCATATTAATTGGCTTCATTTGGGTGTATGATGCAACAATCTGCAAATAATGTCCCAAGGATAATAGGATAAGCTTTCCTTCGGGTTAGTGGGTACCCGGTATACATACACATCAAGCTTGGATTTCTCTTAGCGTTGGGACATCTCGCCTGTTCGCTAATGTTGGGAATTGGGGCATTCATAATTCAGACGCGAGCCACCAAGAAAGAAGGCCAAGGCAGGTCCATAAATTGAACTTTGTCCTAGATGCATTAAAGAAGACAACTTCATCGGCAAAGCAGGAACGAGAGTTGTGTAGAGGCATCGTGCCCAGTGGCGAATAAATTGCAGTGAGGACTTATAGGGTTTGGCTCTGCAAAAGGGTTTTTCTGCATAGATCAAGAGTCTGGGCAAAATCCGGCATCTGCACATAGTTAGATTGTTGGGTTTTTACTCGAGACATGACACTAATCTTCTTCTCTATGATAACATGCCTAACGGAAGCATGGAGAAGTCGCTGCATGGAAATTAACCATGTTTGTTGGTCTCTTATCTTTAAAATCCAACAGGATTCTTCATGTGGACTCCAACTTTGAAGCCCGTGTTGCAGATTTCAAGTTCTTGCATCAATCCGGTGTCTCCTAAATGCATGCTTTAACTGCAGGCTCTTTTGGCTACACGGCTCCAGCTAAATTGTTGTTTCATTTTTTATTTATTTTTCTTTCAATTTCAATAACATGGATATGGATACATGCTATAACTATAAGTTTAAGGTTTGTTTTACATCTATAATGTCCTCTTCTACTTGAGCACAAAAAACACTAAAACACTAGTTAATCTATTTAATTCCCATAGGTTGGAGGGGTACTACATGAAAAGGGGATTGACTAAGGACAAGCCTCATCTCTTCATGGTTAAAGTCAACCAGAAATTAGAATTGCATGCATCCAAAAAGTAAAACCCAAACTCTGAAAGTGACATGCAAACTCTAAAAGTACATGCTAAGCTATATAAGAAGGGTCATTGAACCAAAATGACTATCCATGATTATTATTATTGAGAGCAGCAGCAGGTGTCGCGACAACAAGTTGGGGTTGGAGACAAAGGTCTTCAGCTAGCAAGGGGTTTCAACAGTGAATCTATCTTCCCTAATCACTTCAGGATAGATCATCCAGGTCTATCACCGGTTATTCATCATAGTCATTCTTCTTCAGTGATCCAGCATACATAGAAAGATTTATTGTAGGTTCACGTTTTGCAGTCGAGGGAACAACTAGAAATCGTCACAAGAATTCTCTGGGACTCAAAATCTCAGTCTTTCTTCCGCATGTCATCACCACACTCTATTGGGTGATTATTAGTCCATTGTTGCATATGCGGAGTAGCTAGCAGCATAATCGTGGAAGAAGGGAGACGTCACCATCCAGAGTATATCAATTCACTAGGCATCCCGAAGGGGTCAAAACCTGTGCATGCTTGAACCTCTCCGGGAAGATTTAGATCATACCACTACACCTGAAAAGTTTCAGCTACGACGCTCACTTCCTCCCTCAAAAATGTCAAGATCAACAGAAGGAGTGCATTCTTTTAGCTGGGCGTCAACTGGTGGAGAGGAGCACTATATGCATGTTATCTATTGACAGACTAGCAACATTATTATTAGTTGTATGTGTATCTCTTCTTACTAAAATTCTTTGCCTATTATCTCTCAAGATCAGCTATTTTTAGGGCCATTTGGCACAACACTTTTGAATGCACATTTTATTCATCTTTCTAGCACAATTTAAGTATCTAAACAACAAACATATTACCAAAGTACAACTAGAATATCAGTTAGGATATTACAACATCCATGCTGCTATATTGTTTACATTTTGTTCAAAATCAACTATGTGGTCCCACATAGTAGACATTAGATATACATATTTGCTTTTTAATTTGCAATTTTTTATTCTTATTCATTTTTATATTAAGAAACAGTGTTTCAATGCTATATTTATTAGAGAGAAGCATTTGCTCGTCAATGTTAATGATATTCTCCGTTGTTGTTGCAAATTAACAGATCAACATCAATAATATTTCCTGGTGTTGTTGTATATGATTAGAATATTGTAGAACCTTTGTATAAGTCAAAATATTGTTGAAGTGCTTGATATCCTTTGCGATTAGCAAGTTATTCAAAACTTCTACTTCTAGCTTGACTTTTTAATATGTAAACACATATTACAAAATCCTTTATCCAACTTTCTGAGATGATGATATTTGATACTCTATGTATGAGCTTCTCAAAGTGTGTTTTGTATTAGAGATGTTTTGATGTATTTGCTGTGTGTTTTTAAATGCACTTTACTTGGTTATAGGGTAGGTAATGCTTATATAATTCATGAGTGGATAGTAAGAAATTTTTTGAGAACTTTCATAGATATATCTACATAATACAAGAGATTGACATTTCATCTTTTTTTACTTGTTTTGTTTTTCATTTCTAGAAAGATAAAATTAGAATTTATAGAGTTTAAAGGTGAACATAAAATTCTCTAGTTACACATGTACTTGGTCACCAATTAGAGTGACAACTTATAAGTAAATTTTATATTTATATCTTCCTTTCAAGAAATAAGCAAAAGAAGCAATACAAAATCATCTTTGCTTGGTTGTAAAACAACTTCATTATTCATAGTACATACCTTCCTTTCAGTAATAATAAAAAATAAAAGAAGCAATGCAAAATCATTCTTGCTCCAGTTGCTTCTTTATACTAACATTTTTCATTGTATCTTTATGTAACTATAAGGTGCTTGTAGTAATTTTTTTTGGTCTTTTTCTTTAATACTTCATCTTAGGTCAGATCTTTTTCCTCATTTTTGCCTCTCTTTTTTTGGTTTTTTTTTTAATATTTCATAGCAGGTCAGATCTTTTTCTTTTTCCTCATTTTTACCTCTCTATGTAAGGCTTTTCACCTACTTTTCTAAAATTATTATTCATCTCTTTATCGACACCCAAGCCTATGCTAATTTTAATGGGTATTTAACATTAAACATCAACACCTAAAAAACAATTAACAATTAGTATTTAACATTAAACATCAACATGTTAGAAAACATATTTCTAACAGAATAGCAATGGAACACTTTGAATATGGAGCACTAATCTACACATGATGTGGCCTACACAAACAAGTGACTGCATTACGCCAATGCTATTGGAGCATCACACATAACGTGTTTGTGTTCACAAGAACTTTGTCTTTATTTGAAATTTTTACCAATTACAGCAATATTGCAAATAGCATTCATTTTGCAAGTTTTTATTTGTGCCTAATGTTTGTGTCTTTTAAAACTTACACTAATGAAGTTAATTCCTTAATGACAGTAATATTGTTAATAACATTCATCCTCCATGTACTTTTACTAGTTTTCCTAAGTATAATATTCTTAACTCGGTAGAACAAATGACTTCCATTCTAGTCATTTAAGTTAGAAATATTTTGAGAAGAGGAACTAGATGGACCAGTGAATGGCATTTGGTAAGTTCAATGCATTGAACTAGATCATGTTCAAAAGAATATTGTAGCTTGTTGGTACAAAAGGCGGGCAGGATTGGTAAAGTAAGAGATTTGTTAATTGATATAATTAGGAAATTGTGGTAATAGTGTTATAGGATATTAGTTGTTATGTTTTGATATTTGATGTTAATAACATATTTATGGCAAAGTGTCTTTTCAAGATGCAACAAAAGCACTTTGATCAGAGCTTTGAAAATAAATGGAGAATGCAATAGTAACATGAACATCGAGTACATGTGATGTAGGCACTAGTTAGAGGGATAAGGGTTGAGAAGCTTAATGGTTGGTAAGGATTAGGACGCAGAGGACTTAGAGGGATGAGTTAACCAGGTTAATGGGTTAGTTGAGATAGGAGTCTAGGGTTAATTTGGGTGGAGGTGGTTGTGTGTTAGGGGTTAATGTGATGGTGGTTTCGGGTTACAACTTAGGGCCAAACAGGTTAGTAAGATAGGAGTGAAAAGATAATTTCTAATAATTCATCTCAATCACAATTCACAATTGTTATGCACGTGAGATTCTTGACAACACCCAATTTAGAAAATGAGTATATTTGTGTGGGTATGTCTAACATCTACATGGGTATGTGTGGTATAGGTTATTGGGTTGATGACTATTTAACGGATCATGGTTAACATTTTAGTGACCAAGGGTTTAGGTTAGTTTATTAGTGGGTTAAGAGTTAGGGTGTTCAGGGTTTACGAGTTAGTCTTAAGCTTTGTTTAACACCCCCACACTATGATTCCAATTTGGTGTACGAGGCGCCTTTATGTATGGGACAATGGACCCCACTTATTTAACTACTAAAGTCTATAGAGTTGTACATACCCTATCCCCCTCCGGATTTGAACCTGTGATCTAGAAGGAAACGCATGCCCTTAATCATAGGCCCATTCAAGATGTTAAAAACTCTTATATATTAAATAAAAGGTGTTGAAAAAAACAATAAAACAAAGAGACCGTTAATATATATATATATATATAAACTATCTCCTTATAACTTTGATTTAAAATATAAAAATAGGAGTTAGTTTATGGAGAGAAAGCTTTCTTTCCATAATCTAACTCTTTATATATATGGAAATAATTTATCCTTGTTTTAAAGCTTTCTCTCCATAATTTGACTCTTATTTTTTTTATATTAAATTAGAGTTATTCAATCCCACGTGTCTTGGTTGTGTTGTAAAGAATCCTCTCTGTTAACGCATTAAATCCCATTTGTTTTTTATTCTTATAAATTGGGTATGTTGTGAAGAATCCCGCGTGCATAGCAATTATCATTGAGATGGGTCATATAGATTACCTTTACACATATCCAACTAACCCATTGAGCCATTAGCTCAAACACATAACCTATAATCACCATCACATTAACCCCGAACCCACAACAATAACCCCATTAACCCTTAACCCCTATCTACTGATTTATCGCCTCAAATATTGTATTCTCGGTTTCTTCCCAAAAGTATAATCACCCAAAAATAATTTACATCTAGTAAAGATACTTTTTACATCAACAAAATTCAATACTCTGAACATAATATAATTCAATCCATTATTGAAATCACCCCAATTTCATTCATTACTTTGTTTAGCTATTCCCTTTGACTATATTTTTTTTTACTTTTAAAGAAAATGAAAGTCGTGCATTGTTTAGAAGTTAACATGTTGCATGACTTATCATAGGTCAAAGTTGGGTTTACAGTTCGGCAATGGAATTTAAAAGAAATGGGAATGTGAAAATGACAACATTGATACATATACTATTTGGAATAGCAGCTAATAACCTTTTAAATAAACTGAGTAGTATACCAATCTTCTAGGCTGTCAAATTGAGAAAAACACCTATAACTATTCTACCTAGAGCATGAGGGCGTAATTCGCAGATAAAGCTTAACTGTTTATTTTAAGTAGGGTAATTTTTTACACAATATTCAACCTCATGCCCACACCTAAATAAAAACAAAAGTGCATTTATATTTTTATTTTTGTTATTAAACCAATATCTTTTGATGTTGTAAGAAGAAATTTTCAAAATATTTCTTATCCTTGATCGATAGCAATCCTTCAATGACCCACTCAAGATATTTGTTTTGTTTTTTACTTTTATGTAATTATGTGAATCTATGAAGTTATTTTGGAAAGCTCCAGACCATGTAAACGATGGTTTATTTTAATGGTAAATTACAATTTTTTTTCTTTAAAAAAAAGAAAAAATTATACGCACAATGAATGCTATTTGTGATATCGTTGTGTCATTAAGGAGGTCACGTCACTTGTGAAAGTTTGAAAACAAAATAAAAACCTGTAAAATTATTGAAACAACCATTATTCATAAAAGAAGCATTGTCAAGTGGTCTAAGTATGCCACATCATGTGAAGTTTAACGAGTGACCAGGTAATTCAGGTAGGAATTTCAAATGGCGGACACCCGTCAAAATTGCCGGTAACCATCAAAATCCCAAACGTTTTCTGTATTTTAAGCCAGATTTTGACGGTCTCCGTAAAATCTTAGCTGTATTTGTATTTGACGGGTAAATTGGCCCATGAAGGACATTTACCAGTCAAACTCCATCTCTTTTAGAAGCACGTTACATATCGTGTTAAAGCTGAATGAGAAAAAATATCTGACCTTCCGTGAAGTATGAAGTACTAAGAGAAAGACCTCAAAATTCTTTAAAGGACTTTAAAGTTGCATAAAGATGATTGAAAACGAGAGATAGATGTAATTTCTTCACACAACCCAAAATGGTATAATGGAGTGTTTTACTACATCAAATGAGGTTATATATTTATATACTAAGTTTTTTATGTGAAGATAGTTATACTTTTTTAACCATATTAATGAAGTGTTTAATGAAGTGTTGAAAGAATATCTCAACCACACACCAAAAACTAGGAAAACTAGTTCGAGAGAATCTATCTAATCTAAGTTTCCAACTAATCTAACAACCTCTTAAAACTTAGCAAAAAGTCACTCAATAACAAATGCATTAACAAAGCACAATATTTTCATAAATCACACATTTAAACAAATATAAGTTAATAATTCCAACAGTTCCAATACTCCCCCCTTAATGCCTATTTGTGTATTTGTTCTAATCTTTGTTAAGAAAGGTCTTCATTGGCATTTAGTCCTCTCCAACTCATGCTTCTTTAGGTACTGAAGACACTCATAAAAAAAGGGTTGTATCAGGTCCAACTTAGAAATCAAATTTACACCTCTGCATCAAAAAGGATCTGGTCTAACCCGGAATTCACATCTACACCTCAATCAAGTAGATATCAACAAACTGTCAAAATCCATATAGATAAATAACCCATCCACTAGAATGAATAGGTATCTAAAAGTTGCAACCTTTGATCTAGTAGGATATCCTTCAGATACATTATTCATTCAATTTCTTGATGAACACTCCATGGATTTATAAACAGTTTTTCCAACAATTTTCAAGAGCCAGCCAATGTAACTAATGCACTAACTCTTCGCTGACACATGTCCCTAAAGTTCCTTATTCCGACATACAGGACAACAGGTTTTTGGTCCCATAACATCACCTAGAGTCCACAACAAACATAGAATATGTTCTCACTTCACAGACTCAACTCTACTAAAACTATGCCGTATGGATGTGCATCTACTGCCCTCATGCTCAAACAAGATTTAATGGCCAGTTCAACTTATGCTGCCAAGTACAAGGACGCACCTTCAAATGTCACAATTACGCTGAACTCACCTATTCTTCACACAGATCAGACCTAGTAGCTTTGACTCGTTGCAACTTGGGCTATTTGGCTCTCGTCTCGGATACACCAAGACATCCTTTAATGGACCGAAACACATCAAGCAAGCTATCCATCTCAGCTCGAACATACAGTCCACTGCAACACACGCAGCCCCTCAGCGACCTCATACATAGACACCTTTGGCAATCTCTGCAACACAACAGCCCATCCACAATCCTCTAGGATCCACCTATGCGGTTTGTGAATTACCTTTGCATACTCGCAATCACCAGCAACCAAGAGCTCAGTTGCCTACCAATTCAACCGCCACCGGAGACCGTTACAACCACACCCCTATGAGCTGCCAATCCTTGCAACCTTATGCGATCCATCACCAAAATTGAGCCGACCCTCATTCTCTCCCAAAGAAAGGGGAACTTCCGTTGTTAAATCATCAATGTAAGAATCGATTTTTGAATTGCCTTTATTCGAAGATGATGTCGTTTCATGATCTGATGCTGACTCTACTTTACTTGAACGCCAACCTGTTTCTAGATCTCTCATTCAACTAACCCCTTGATTCTCCACACCCATCATTTCATCAATCTCTTCATCTCCTTCAAATATCCAGAATTTAGTTCACTTGGCGTCGACAACTTGTGGCTCTTCAATCTTGTTGAAGCTTAAGGGCTTCCTGCAATCCATTTTTTACCTCAAACTTGACTACCTCCATGGCCCTTCAAGCTTCGGTCATGTACTTCTCCACATCCTTGGCGCCCTCATCGAAGTGAAGGTCGCCCTTCTTCATATTCTTCACCTGCTTCTTTAGGTAATCCTCTGCAATCTTCTTGAGGCGCCTCTTCCACGCCCCATCCTTCCAATCATCTAACATAGGCCGTGAAGAACCTCAACAAATCAATATCCTATTACGTGAATGAGTGTTACATATAAAGGAGATCAAAACTGTTATCCACAGTTAGATAACGAGATTATTCACTAGATTTTACTAACTAATAACTGAAATATTATTTACAATGTAATCCCGAAGGATTATTCAACATTTCCCCCTTAATCCGAAGGGACATCTGACATGCCAAGCTGCATTCTAAATTTTTCAAACTTTTCACGGCCC
>LPNX011156401.1:848908-922693 GCA_001517045.1 Pseudotsuga menziesii
AGAATTTGCTAAGCAGGCCTAGGAATTCAAACTAGCATAAACATAGTGAAGGCAACTAGAGATGCAGAGAAAAACCAAGCAGAGAGGAGGTAAATCAGAGTTCTGATTTTAGAGTCTTTCCTTGAGATTGAAAGAGGCGTGCCTCTAAAATGGAGGAGGAACATGCTGATCTTCACCTCTCCAGCTCCCCTGCGCATGGTCTGAAGTCTGCCCAGCGAACACTGCTTTAGACAGAGCCAAATGCATTTCACAGAGGGAGAACGCTTCCTGAAATAGTCTCAATCTTTATTTTTCTTCAGATTCTTGGCCTGGAGCTCATCGAGTGACTCAGAACTTCCTTGCTGGGAACGAAAGTCTCTAAAGGACGCCAAATAGTGGCAAATATCTCCATGCATAATCATGTTAATCCCCATAAATATGATAATTCTATGAAAGATAACTTTCCCATAAGTGGCCTGATTTTAAAATGATATAAGAATAAACCTGTAAAAACGACCAATTAAATAAGAATGCACATGATGCCACATTTGTGCCTTGCTCTGATCATATTTGTCTTGCTCATAGTCGAACTACTCCTCGAATTCCTCATTCCGCAGGCCAGCAAAGGGGAATCTTTACTGACTGAAATCGAAGTACTTTTTTTCTTGTCCTGGGTGGAACTAAGAGTCATCTCTCCACTGTCTCTAGGGAATGGGCATGTAATTTTCAATTCCATTAACCAGAAGAGCTCCCTTACTCAAGGAGGCCCCAACGTTTGTTTCATGAGCTACGTTTTGGTTGAGGTTCCGAAGGACATGATAGAACTGAACTTCTTCGAAATCTTTCAGCTGAGTTGTGACTTTTCGGTGGTAGTGGGCCAAGTCCATACTATTAGGGACCTTCTTCAGCTTAAGAGCCTGAATGATGATACGGGAATCACCAATGATAGCCAGCTTCTTAATGGATAGACTTCTGGCTTGATTTAGGGCTTGCCAAATGGCAAGAATTTCAGCGATATTATTAGTTTTTTGACCCAACCCCTAGGCAAAGTTGAAAACAATTTTCCCTGAATAGTCTAGCAGGACGACTCCACTTCCCACAGGTCCGAGATTCCCTTTCGAGGCCCCATCCACGTGCAGAATATGCTCATTCAAAGATGCTCTCTATTTGATAAATTCTTGCTCCTCTATCCTGATTTCCCAGGTAGAATAATGCTTAGTAATGTTCTGGTGAGGAGGGAAGGGTCTAGCCCTTGGAACCAGCTGTACTCTTCTCTGTCGGGAATAGCTTCATTAATGAGTTTTGCATTAGAGGCTACCAGCTCTCCTATCAGCGCCTTAACTTTGCTTGCCACTTGGGCCGACGTACCTGCCATGTCCCTGAAGATTCTATTGTTACGCTCCAGCCAGACTTTTCAGCAAAGGATTTTTGGAACCCACATCCAACAATGCTTTAACAACTTCATCCTGGAGAAGGAAAAGGGAGCATAGTCAGACTAGGAGACAAACAAGGAGGAGATGGAAGGGGGGAGGTCAAGATTCAGCTGTGCAAAGAGGATATTCCAGAGATCTGAAGCAAAGGAACACTGAAGAAAGAGGTGGGTCGAGTTTTCTTCATGGCAGGAACAGAGAGGGCATCTTGAGGGTTCTTCCCAGCCTCTTTTTAGAAGGATGTCCCAGGTTAAAATGTTGTTATGCAGGAGGGACCAGCAGAATAGATCTATTTTGGGGAGGGAGGGAGGGAGGGAGGGAGGGGTGGTGCCAGAGGCTTCTCCAAACAGAGGAGTCCGGGGTAGCCCAAGGAATGGCTTTTAGGGCTGCATACCCAGCAGCAGCAGAGTAAAGGCCTGAGGAGGAGCCCCAACCTCTTTTGTCCTTCAGCTTGGAAGAAGTGGGGGAGAGGCCTTGAAGAGCATCTAAGAAAGCGCGAGCTTCAAATTCAAGATCTTGCGGTACAGCCCCCAGGTCCCACTTGATCCAAGAATCAACTGGCCCCCAACGAGATAAGTCCCAAAAGGTGAACTTGATGTTCGAGTGGAGCCAGTTTTTTATGTTCTCCAGACCTTCCGAGGAGTTTAGCGGGTTCTGTCCTAGAATGGAGTCATCCCAGAACTTGATTTTGGAGCCATTTCCCGAGATCCAAGTGAGCTTGGAGGTGAACATATCAAGAGACTTTAGGCAGAGGGAGAGAATAGGAGAGCCTTTCCTAGTCCTGGGGGGGCGATATAGACACCACTCTTTGTGACCTCTGAAGTATTTTGTTCTTAGGGCTTTGGAGCTCCATGTTGTTTTACCCCTTATCATTTTCCAAAGGATCTTACCACCCATTGCCAGATTCTGAGTTGCAACATCTCTGATTTGCAGCCCTCCTTCCCATTTAGGGGCTTTGACCTTATCACAGCTGACAAGATGCATTTTCCTTCCATTATTCCTGCCCCCTTCCCAAAGGAATTTTCTCAGTAAATTGTCAATTTCTTTCACTATTCCTTTCGGAGCTAAGAGGATGAGGCCTGGTAGACAGGAAAGGAGGTAAGCACTGAGTTTATTAGGATTATTTTACCTGCTTTGTTTAACCAGGAGGCCCCCCAAGCCATTAATTTGGCCTTGATTTTGTCCAACAAAGGCATCCAAAGGCTCCTTCTGGGAGCTGCTTTCACAAGTGGAATGCCCAGATATTTAATGGATTCCCACGTGGAAGTTCCTTCCATTTCCAGCATCCTGGATATTTCAGTCATTTCAATGGGTGGGCAGTTCCAGCCATAAATTTTGCTTTTTCTCAAGCTGATTTCACTGCCTGAGACTTCCGTGTAAACATCCAGCTCTTTCTTGAAGGATCTTGTCGTTGTGAGATTAGCCTGACCCAAGAGAAGGGTGTCGTCGGCAAATTGGGCGTGGTTTATTCTCTTCACTCTGGGGGTGATTGAAAGCCCCATTAGAGAGTGCTGCTGAAGGCTCTTGTCCAGCTGGAAGGTAAAGACGGACGCTTGAATGACGTAGAGCAAAGGGGACAGAGGGCAGCCCTGCCTAAGTCCCCTAGAGGCATGGAAAAAATTTGTCGGTCTCCCA
Organism: Pseudotsuga menziesii; assembly: GCA_001517045.1. Taxonomy (NCBI): domain Eukaryota; kingdom Viridiplantae; phylum Streptophyta; class Pinopsida; order Pinales; family Pinaceae; genus Pseudotsuga; species Pseudotsuga menziesii. The sequence goes on from LPNX011156401.1 coordinate 851,953, forward strand.
TTTATCAAGGGGGCTATCCAAGGACCCGAGATACAGGCTCTAATCCAGCTAATTAACTAGGGATGGAAGCCTAGATTAAGCATGACAACAAAGAGAAATTTCAACCGAACTTTATCAAAAGCGTTGGCAAGGTCCAGTTTGACTATCATACATTTTTCCTTCCTTTGGCAACTTGAGTGAATTGCCTCTTGGACTAGGATGATGTTGTCCTGAATTTGTCTGTCCTGGACAAAATTACATTGTTGTTATTATATGTTGTTGTTATTATTAATTATTGAGATTTTGCTTTTAATAAATAAACCCAAGACATCCTCGTAAAGTCATCAATGAAAGTCATGATATATTTGTTACCATTTGTTGATGGAACGGGCATGGGCCCACATAAATCTGAGTGAACAAGACCAAGCTTTCTTGAAGCTCGAAACATAGAATCATTAAAAGGTTTGTTTACTGTGCTTGCTTAAGATAAAAGCATCACATGGGGAAAGTTGTCTGGGAATAGTAGGAAGCCCTTGAACTCATTTCTGTTTCATAATCCTGACACTGTCATAACTAATATGACCAAATCTAGCATGCCACAATAAGCTAGAAGATAAATTACTATTATGCTGAACCAAATTTGCAAAATTCTATGAATTGGATGATGTACCATTCAACTTTAAAAGTTTGTTATCTTCCACTCCATTCATTACAACCACATTATCATAAGCTCTTCTAATTTTAATGATACCATCAAACATATGTATTGAATGATTTTGTTGTCTAATTTGCACAAGAGATATTAGATTTATCTTCAATTGTGGAACATAAAGCACGTCAAAAAGTATATAATCAACAAGTCCTGATAATTTCAATCTAACATAACCAATTCTTGAAGGTTTTAACTGAGACTTATCTGTCAAATGTACTACCCCATCAATTTGATCACTAAAAGTTTCAAAGAAATCTTTTCTAAATGCCATATGACATGTGGCTCTGGTGTCCAATAACCAAGTATCATTCCATGGAAACAAAGTACTGAAAGCTTCTTCAATTATATAGTATCTATCAAAAGAGAGTTGAAAAAGGCCTTTAATATGACAGATTTGGGATTATTACATTATTATTTAGGAATTGAAGTAGATCAAAAACCAAAGCACATTTTCATTTCTCAGAAAAAAAATATGTTGGAGAGTTATTAAACAAATTTGGTATACAGGATTGTAATCCTGTTTCAACACCAATGGAGCAGAATCTAAAGCTTACTTCAAATCCTAGATTACAATGTGCAACAACATAATGTGCAGATTCAGGAAGGTTACCTTTATCTTGTACTTGCTCTTTCTTGTTAACAATTTTATCCCAAGAAGTTCTACAATAACTGGTAGTATGACCAGTTTTTCCACACCTATATCATTGTTTCTCTCGTTGATTAAATCTTCCCCCCCTTCCTCTATACTGTCATCTTTATCCTCTACCTAGACCTCTGCTTCTATTTTCATCCTTTGCAAATTCTTCTTTTGATTTGTGTCATTTCTGTGCAAGACACAAAGTTTCTTCATTGGGTTTAAACTCCTTCCCAAATGCTTCAATCTCTTTCTGCAATTTTCTCAACAAGTGTTTCAAAGGTCATAGCTTTCATTTAGCCACTAGCTTGAGGTGATTCTAAATAATGAGTATATGTAGGATAAAAAGCTTTAATAAATGCAGTAAGTTGAATGTCAACTTTTACACCAGTTGCGTCAATATCATGGAAAATGGCTATAATTTCAGAAACAAGTTTCATTGGATCATTATCTTTTAATTCTAAGTTAAATAATTTCATCAACAGTTGTATGATTTCAAGCTCAGAATGTGAATCATACAAATATTTTAGTCAAGCACTTTTGCTAGAAACTAAATGTCTACTTACTTCTTCACTTACAAAGGCAATAATCAAGGCATAAGCCTTCTTGTCCTTGCTTTTCCATAATGCTAACTCTTTGCCATTAGTAGGCGGTACTGGTGCACTTTTATCCACTTCATCTATAGCTTCTCCATTTTTCTTATCTTCTAAATTCTTATTTTCACAAATTCCATCCCACATATCATTAAAAATAATGGTATTTTTAACTTTACGAAACCATTCCTGATAATTTTCTTTTCAGGACAAAATAACTCCAACAATTGAAATTGAATAATTTTCTTTTCAGGACAAAATAACTCCAACAATTGAAATTGAAGAATTCATTGAAATTCACTGTGTAGTAAATTTTTGTGTACAAAATACAATCTAAAATATTATTTTCTTCTTAACCAATGTTTTTTAAAATCTTTTTATCTTCTAAAAAGATTTCCCGAAAGGTTTAATATTTCAATTTAAAAAACCTTGCACTCAAATATAAATGGCTATTTAAAAACTTTTATTTTCTGAAAAAAAACTCCCAAGTGATTTGATAATTAATTTAAAGAAACCATTGCACGAAAATATAAATGGCGGCTCTCTTCCTTATTTTTATTTTTATTTTTTAAAAGAAAATAATTCTTCAAAAGAATTACTGGAACAATTTACGTGCAGTCTCCTCTTAATGTGCAGTATTTGTCTTTCTTCCACAATCTTTATTAAGCAGCTCTCATTTCTTCCTTTCTTGGTGATAGCTCATTTGCTGGCTCCTCCTTCACGGGCTCCTTCTTTCTCACCAAGTCTTTCTCACCAATGCTTCGCTGCCTTTGCTCTGATACCACTGACACGAGCCGTGAAGAACCTCAGCAAATCAATATCTTATTACGTAAATGAGTGTTACATATAAAGGAGATCAAAACCGTTATCTACAATTAGATAACGAGATTATTAACTAGATTTTACTAACTAATCACTGAAATATTATTTACAATGTAATCCCGAAAGATTATTCAACATCATCCAATTTATTCTCAGCTTTCACGTGGCATAGCTTCCGTCTGCTCATGTTGGGATAGGCGTCGAAGTTGTTAGTATTCTTTTGCCCAACCTTGGTGGTGATGAATCAGTTGGATTCCTTTCAGGCAGCAGAGAGGTCGTCATTTTCCTTCCACCTCCTGCTACTGGTACCATTTCATAGTGATTTGCAAAGACTATAATTTCACGGACTGATGCCTGCTGTAACACTCCATTCGGGAAGACAATTCTGATCTATCCGCAGCGCTCCCAATGTTGCCTCCGCTGCTGGAGTCCATCTTGTAACGGAACTGTAAATTCTTTTACTTCTTCATCTCGTAGTACTGTGCAGGGTTCGATCCCGCGTTGGGATAAAAATTTAAAATCCCCCAATATCCTCGTCGTTAAGCTCATTCAAATCGCCTACATTGGAGACAGCAAAATTAAATCCAAATTATGTGGAGAGAATCCCAAGGGCTTCTCCATATGGCTCGACTCAGAGACTGGAGGCCATCCGACAACGATCTTTGGAAACGTTACTGAGACCTCCAGCCTTCACTAGTATGTTGGGTTCATAATTGTAACTTTTTAGCTAAAGAAGTCCACACATGGGAAGTCAATGAAAAGAAAGCACAGGAGTCGGTTGATAATGGTCCAACATAAAAATCAATCCAGGTCACATCCATTCAGGATAGTTTAATAGGCACTAGTGGCAATTGTGGCTCAACCCTCTTTCTCGACGTAGTGTAGTTTGCTACACTTCTGGATCCAGTGATCTCACAAGCATGGATATTAATGCTAGATGATACACAACCTCCACAAAATGAAATGATTGGACAAACATCATAAACCCAAGAACACACAAAATTATGTTATAGACAAACAGTAGCAACACTCCACAATCTACTCCCCCATGCTAATATTAATCCTATTCCTAGTGGGTGCATTCTACTGTATTCTCATAGGCTACATTTTTAGGAGCCCTCCCGTTAAGTCAACCCAATCTCATTCTGATACCATGATAGAAAATGTCAGCCCAATCTCGTTCTGATACCATGAGAGAAAATGTAAGAGTAAATGTGATTTCTTCACAAAAACCAAAATTGTATGCTCGAGTGTTCTATTAAATCAAATAATGTTACATATTTATACATTAAGATTTAAGATTTTTCCTAAAATAAACACGCTATCTTAACCATATAACAAAATGTTGAAAAATATCTCAACCACACAAAAAATCTGGTTAAACAGAATCTCTCAATCTCCAACAAAGTCTTCAACTAGCTGCACAGAAATAAAGCAAGCATAACAATGAGCAAACTACTTTTTAATTTGAGAACTAGAATCATAAATTCTATCACTCGCTCAAGAGGATACATTGAGAGTAACTTGAAAACCAAGTCTTATTTTGAAGTCATAAAATTTCAGCTCAAGTAGGGCTTTAGTGAGTATATCAGCTACATTATTTTCACTAAAACAATACTCCATATAAATCTCCTTCGTGTTTATGAGGTCTCTAATGAAATGATATCTGGTCTCAATTTGCTTTGACTTATCATGAAACACAGAATTGTTACCGAACTTTACCCAAGACTGGTTATCACAATAGATAAGAGTAGGACTTTTCTCCATCACGCCAAACCTCAAGAAGCAATTTCTTACGCCATATTGCTCACAACTCCCAATAGCATCAGCAATATATTTAGCCTATTTAGCCTCAATGGATGACAAAGCAGCATAAGCTTGTTTCTTACTGCTCCAAGAAACCATGCCAAAACCTAAGGAGAAACAATAACCTGTAGTAGATATTCTTGAATTCACATAACCATACAAGCAAATATCTTTGCCTCTTACATAGCCAAGACCATAGGAAGCAGTGCCACTCAGATAACGAAGAATTCTCTTACCAGCCTGCCAATGAACCTTCGTTGGTTTTGCCATAAATTCACTTATGGCATTTACAGCATATGATAAATCAGTGAAAGAGGTCAGTATAAAGAAGCAACCAGATTTAGTCTGGAGCAAGGATGATTTTGCATTGTTTGTGAATCATGAAGTTGCCTTACAAGCAGCTGAGCAAGGATGTTTTTAAATTGTTTTTCTGCTTATTCCTTAAAGGAAGATATGAAAAGTGAAATTGAATTATAAGCAGCTAGACTAGTTCGTATCCAAGTACCTGTGTAGCGTGGGGATTTTATGTTCATCTTGAAACTTTATAAGTTCCAATTCTATCATCTAGAGATGGAAAACCATTATAAAACTGAAATGTCAATCTCTGGTATCATGAAGTGCATATCTGGGAGTTCTCAAAAAGTTTCTTACCATCAATACATGAATCATATACGCCTTACACCTACACTTGCAGATAATGCATATGAAAACACAATTCAGTACATTATAAACCTATGATACAAAACACACTCTGAGAAGCTCTTAAATATAGTATTTAATATCATAATCTGGGAACGTTGGATAAAGGATTTCGTAATCTGTGTTAGTTTGCATATTCAAAAATAAAGTTAGAAGTTTTTGATGGGGTAGATTAATATCTGAATCAGGCAGCTGAAATTGCAATATTCCCAAATCTGCAATTTGGGCATTTCAAAACTGCACTCTTTGCATGATTTATGGCTTCTGAATGAACCCAGATTACCAGAAATGCAATTTAAACAGTTGCAGAATTTTTTGTTCCGTAATCTTGTCTGCTTTTTTATAACTGGTCCCAAACTACTACTCAAGCAGTTCAACCATATTTGGACTTCCACACAGGTTCTGCAATATTCCGATCATATGCAACAACAACAGACAATATTCTTAATGTTGATCAGCTGATCTGCAGCACAACAGAAAATATCATTAATATTGACTAGCAAATTACTTTCTTTCTAAAATAATACAGCATTGCAGCATCTTTTCTTAAAGACAAAATAATTGTGCAAGCACATCTAAATGTGGGTGTGGGAAAATAGGTCATCAAATCGCCCTGTTATTACATAAGCCATGTGGGCGTGAGATAACATGCCATCAAATCGCCTCATTATTCCAGCTCATTTTTCCCCAAATCCAGTCAAGTTTCAGTCTGAAACCTGCAATTCCAGCATTCCTAAATCACGATTCCAGACTAATATCCATGCTTTGAATCTACCCAGATTCTTAAAATGGTCATTCAGCAATTTTGCCTTCACTATATTTTGGCAGATACAGGGATATTGAGTGCCTAGTATCTTACACCCTAAATATGAAAAACGAGATCACAAATTAAAAAAACAAAATGCCCTATCTAAGGTATGCTATGTAGGACAATGCATTTGGTTCGTATGCTGTGTAGCACAACGCATTTGATTTTGAACCAAATGTAAACAATATAGCACAATGCATTAATCAACATCGCAGAATGGATGTAGAACAAATCTTGCACTCATAGCATGTATCCATATCCATGTTATGGAATCGAATTTGGGTAAAGCATATATTAACATAAGAACCAAAAAATGTAAAGAATGAGAAAGATGAAACAACAATTCACCTGGATCTGTGCAGACAAATCTATTTAGGAGGCACCCGAATAATGCAAGAACTTGAAATCTGCAACATGGGCTTCAAAGTTGGAGTTCACATGAAGAATGATGTTGGATTTTCCGATCGCTTTGAAGGATAACTGGCCAACAATAATGTTAGAGACAGCACAACCCCTTGGAAGCCTCCAAGGCAATTTTTGATCTAATATCTCGTTCCAGATGACCAACATAGTTTCCATGCGCCCCCCAGGCTTACGTTAGGCATGTAGTCATAGAGCAGAAGATCAGAGCCACAGGTTGACTAACCCCAAAAATCTAACTATGTGTGGATGGCCGATTTTGCCAAGTGTCTTGATGCAGAAAAACCATTATCATTAATATCATTTGAAGAGCCAATCCCCATAAGTCCTCCCAGCAACTTGTTGGCCATTGGCAAGATGGCTGTATACACAACTGCCTCCTCCTTTGCTAATGAAGTTCTCTTCTTTTATGCAGTCTAGAACGAAGTGGCTTCCAAAGTTCAGTTTCTGGAAGGCCGTTCATCTTCCAGGAACCTACCATGGCCTTCTTTCTTGGTGCCTCTGGCCTGAATTATGAATGCCCCAATTCTGAACATAAGCGAACAGAACGAGAAGTCTAAACGCTAAGAGAAGTCCAAGCTTAATGTTTATAGAGACACACTAACCAGAAGGAAAGTTTATCCTATTATCTTCGGGCCACGATTAGAAGATTGCTGCATCATATCCCACACTTCAAGATGCCACATAACAGATTGTATTAGACATTCAGGTTGTCATTGGCTAGCAGGTACAGCTCTGCAGGATATAATGCCCTGCACAGTCTGATCTTGTCACTTTAAGATGAAAAATGTCCAAAATCAGCCAAGAAATAAAATATTGATGCTGCTGCTGCCGACTCTGAAGCAGATGACCCATTAGTATAAAATTTCCAAGTCCAACCTGACTGCTACTCGAAGGAAGAAGAGAGTAGAGATAAGAAGTCAGTGCCTCCTTGCCCTTCGATTCCCCTGGTGGGTTTGCATAGATGAACAAGAGTAGAGTAATTTCATCGGGTCACATTAACTGACGGGGCGAAGTATACTGGTGCACATACCGTGTAATTCGGAAATAACGGAAGGCAGGGTTTTTCCCGGTTGATCCACGTCGAGCTTGAACTTCCCTTCTGCTAGCTTAGTGCTGAGACTTTTCTTACCCCAGCCTTCAAGAAACTAAACTTTGGAAGCTACCACAATATAGAATGCATAAAAGAAGAGAACGTCATCGGCAAAGGAGGAGACGGAGTTGTGTATAGAAGCATCATGCCCAATGGCTAACGAGTTGCAGTGAGGAATTTTAGGGATTAGCTGTTCATGTTGCACTGAATATTTGTGGGGTTTGGCGCTTCAAATTATAATAGTTGCTTTGCATAGCTCAAAACCCTTGGCGAAATATCTGACCCTTCGCGAAATATCTGACCCTTCGCGAAATATCTGCCATCGGAACTAGAAGGAGTTAGGTAGGTTGAAACTTGGGTGAATTACTTTTGGCGTCTCCTTAAAGACTAGGTTAGTGGGTTAGGTGACATAGATGAGTTGATTTCATTCAATTAGGTAAGTAGGTTAGAATATGATAGATTTAGGTGGATCAGTGATTAGGTTGGGTGGATTAATATGTTAATGTTAAGTATTAGGGAGTAATGATGATGTTATTTATTTATTTTTGTTTTGTTTTGTTGGACAGGATAGCAATTCGTCAATGGCAGGGGTTAAATTTGACGTGCACCCCTACCCTGTATGGAAATTTATTTTTGACAGTTTTGTTTCGAAACTTCCCTGCTAATAACTTTTAATAAAAAAATTTGCCCTTCGATCGAGTGCTCGTCAACATAACTTTAATATTTCAAAAATACCATTTGAATTGATTACGTTAGTTGTTCCAACGCATTTGCATTCTCCATGCCTGCACTCAATGATTCAACCTAACCAGGTGTATAAATACCATTCAACCAAGGAAATGAAATATGTACCCATCACAAAGTTTAATAGAATTTCTACATAATTTGAGGTCTCAATTGATTATAAAAAATTGTGCTCACCCTCACTAATAGAAGCGCATTATCCTCTCCCTATCTAGTTTTTGTTTAATAGAATTTCTACATAATTTGAGGTCTCAATTGATTATAAAAAACTTGTGCTCACCCTCACTAATGGAACCGCATTGGCCTCTCCTTATCTAGCTAGTTAAAGATCATTTGTGATGTCTCATATTTTCTCAAAATACCAGTGAAAACCAAAAATAAATTGCAAGCCATGTTCAACTAAGGTTATTAAAGGTTTACCATTTTGATAACGTACTAATACTAAAATGGTTTGCTTGAATCAGGAATTTTAATTTTATGAGAACTTTTTCATTTTTAAGAAGAATTTTATCAGTGTGGCTTAAATCGGGTATTAGACATTCAACTTATTGTTCCTCCATCGTACTTGGTAAAGGCTTATTAGTCTCACATTACACCTAAAATAAAGGAAAATTTGTTAGTGTTGAATGACACAAATGAAGACTGGAAAGCAGGAATTTCTTCTAGATATGAATGGGGTGAAATATGGTGGGAACAATAGTCTATTTTGTTTAGGAAAGATGCCATGAATATCTGAGTTGTCGAAGAGTTGTACAAGTCCTATCAACAGTTGTCATACTTGGGATGCCCTGGTGGTAGTCAAAGATTGATACTCCTAAAGATCTTCAAGATTAGGTTGGTTTGGACTCCTTTTTCCTTCAAAATAAACTAGTATCTCTAGAATTTTCAAACTATATAGCTCGTAACGAGAATTAACCAACAACCTTTCTGATCCCTCTGCCCAACAAAGCTTATATTCTAGTAGTTAGCAAAGTATTAAATTATAGTTACGGACACTCTTTCATGTGTAGATTGATACCTCCAATGAAATCAAATACAAAATCCGCTCATACTTCACAAAATCTTCATATACTAATGTCTTTCAACTTCTCCATCAGGGAACTAGTTTAGAGGGAACCAGAATAGCAGTAAAAAAGTTGTCCTTAAAAGTTATGCAAGGAAAGAAAAAAAAAATGGATGAAGTTGAGCTGGTGGCCAAAATTCAACATCAAAATCTTATGAAGTTACTTGGTTGTTGGGTAGGTACTCATAAACTAGCAACCTTTCTGATCCCTCTACCCAACCAAGTAACTTCACAAGATTTTGATGTTGAATTTTGGCCACCATCTCAACTTCATTCAAAAAGTCATTCTTTCCTTGCATAGCTTTTAAGGACAGCTTTTTTACTGCTATTTCGGTTCCCTCTAAACTAGTTCCCTGATGGAGAAGTTGAAAGACATTAGTATATGAAGATTTTGTGAAGTATGAGCGGATTTTGTATTTGATTTCATTGGAGCTATCAATCTACACATGTAAGACCGCCCGTAACTATAATTTAAGACTTTGCAAACCATTAGAATAGAAGCTTTGTTAATTTATGCTACTTTGCAAACTACTAGAATAGAAGCTTTGTTAATTTATGCTACCTTGTATACAGCACCAAATGCTCCCTCTCCAAGCTTGTTATTATCATGAAAGTTTTATGTTGCGGCTACCAATGTTTCCATTTTAAACAAAGTGAAAACATTGGACAGGCTAGGAATCGTATGTAGTACCTGCTCCTCGTTGGTCGATTGCTTACCTCCTTTGATTTGTGAGTTATCCCTGACCTGTAAAAATGAGAATTCGCGTCTCTATCAGAAATGGAGCAAAAATTAATGTAATTCAACGGACTCTATTACAGAGAAACGGGCAATTACAATAGCAGGATTACAGGGCAACAGGAAACAACAGTAGAAAAAAAATGCCTCAACAATACCTCACCCACGCTTTCCAAATATTGCATATTCCAATCTTGTTTGAGTTCAAAATACGAACACGATTAAAAACAGGAGAAGGAAACCACCAAGAACACCTGCAATATCGGATTGTGGTGGATTCTGCGTGGGGGATTTTTGGGTGGTGAGGGAGAGGCAACATCGGATTGTGGTGGTGGTGATGACCGACTATAGAAAGGATTCAATTCATATCGAACAACACAGCTTCTCGCCAAAGCCCAACCTCCAAGAAATCTGGAATTACTTTTGATTCGTCGAGGACTACAGTCGAAGCTCGAAGAAGACTGAAGTAAATAGGTACTAGGGATTAATGCATTTATCAGTGGTAGTTGCACAGTAATTATCCAGTTAGGCTGTCAGGACATGACTCATTGGTCAGTGGCCACGATGCCGCACATAATAAATTAGACTGCACTGTCGAGAATCCAGGATTAGGAGTCTCACTGTTATATATAAATTTATAATATATAAAAAAATTACATACTGGCAAATTTTTAGGGTGCCCGTCAATTTGACTGTTTCCAAAAATAAATAAACTTCAACGGTGACGTGTATATTCCACATGTACCTGTATTTTACGTGAAAAAAACACAAAAACGGGCATACGGGCGTCAAATTTAACCCCTGGACTCAATGGTGACTTGACTTTAATGGAAGTAAAAAGTACATAGTAATAAGGGGTGAGGTGGAAGTGATAACATAAATGAAAAATGATTAAAATTGTAAAATAAAATAAAAAATATTAAATATTAAAGAAAGTGGTGTATCACAATACAATAATAATAATAAAAATAATTAACATATTCTAATATATATATATATAAATCTCGGAAACAATGGAAATGAAATGCCAAAGAGAACTTCAATATGTTGTAAAACTAGAGAAAGTTGTGTGTATGTAGATAATATAATTTTATGTGTTGAAAGCAAATCTATCAAATATATTGTAGGCATAGTAGTCGATGAAATTGAAAGGAAAACTCCATTGCAAGTGCTAATAAGCAATAAATAAAAAACACATGTAATCGATGGCAAGTAATATGAAATGTACATTATTTTGTCTTACAAGAAAGTATACGTGAGTAAAACAATAAAGGGCTACGCAGTGATCAAGTTCGACTCTAATTATATTGACAATCAACATTGGTGTTTTCATTTGGTAGGGGGAGTGTAGGGATTGAGGGTTGAAATTTTAAGTGTGAAAGGGACAGAGAATTAAGAGGTACCTCTTGCTTTTTTGGAAGTAAGACATATGAAGTGTTCTTCATCTTTGCATAGTATTTGAAGGAGAGTGATGGTGCAATTTGCATTGATTCGTTGTGGTGTGTAGCATTGTTGTGAGGGTCAAGCCTTGATGTTCATTGTTATCAATGTCAATGGTTAACCTTGTTAATGTCAATCCTTGGGATTTATGGATAGTCTATGCCCAAGCCGTCTTGAGTGGGATTTGTTTCTTGTTACTTTGATTTGTGGGTTGAATTGGTATTTGCTTTGGTTGAGATTGGTCTCATGGAGGCCTAAGACATAATTATTAAATGCCACAACAACATATACTTGTAACATTGGAGGGATAGATCCATGTGTGTATACAATTTGCACGACCACTCTGAGTGCACCATTTATTATTCCTGGTTGGACCTATAAATTGCAGGATAAGAATACTCTCTTCCCTACACATAGCAATATTTTTTTTCTAGTTGATGGTCACCATCTTGTTATGCATCTGAACCATTGGTGAAATCTACGACAAATTGTGCAATAGGCATAACCAATGCTTGGAGCATGTATCTATTATGATCGTTTGCAAGATTGTTCGTTGCACAGAGATGGAATCATGTGTCAAATCTTGAATGATCCTCTATTGACAATAATCTATTAGTCTTATACTATAGGAGCCTCAAGTCTTCCAAGGTTGGTATAGCATTGTGGATGTTTGTCGATAACTACCGAAAACAAAGTGGGGCAACATCAACTTCCCCTTTTGAGGAAAGATTGTTTCCAAAATGATTACAATGGTAAAGTTTGTCCATAAACACTTCCCTAGAGTTTCTCTTGCATATATAGGTTTGTCCATCACAAGTGGGACTTGGCCCAAATAGCTGACAAGAATTATTGACTGGTCGTCGAATGAGTAATTGTTTTCTTTTGGAAAACACTCACACATTAGACTATCAATCTACACGAACAATTCAAGCCCTATGAAGCTCATCTCATCAACGATAATGTATTGAATATGTTTCATATCTTCTTGAAATATTGATAGGGCATGCCCATGCAAAGTCTTCATGTCCTTTATAAGAAATTGAATCCATGCACATATAGTCCTCTCCGAGTTTGACAAAATGGCATGTTTTGTAAGGCCTTTGCAATTAGCGAAGGAATATAAGGGCTTATATAATAGCAGTTCACTCTAGCAAAATTTAAGAAAAAACATTGGAATCTTTAGCTGTAATTGAAGTAAATTATGACTAGGCATGGACAAGAGACAATTATCTTCTTCCACTTGTTAGTTTTGCATCATTGGTTACATGGACATTGTTGTGCAAGGTCAATAAGACAAATCAAGCTTCAAGCTCCATTGGGAAAATATAATACAGTCACGTTGAATTTGTTGTGAAGAAATATGTAATTCATTTGTTGCTTTCCTTCACAACTAATCCAAGAGAATTTGCTTATCATTGTGTATTCATTGAGTTTATGCTTATTGTGATGTTACCTAATGCACTGTAGATCAATGAATGAACAAATTTGAATTTGTTGGTTTTTATCGATAGAGTAAATTGGCATTGTGTCAAAATAGAAATGTGAATTTCAATTTCTAAGAAACTTCATTACCTCTATAGTTTGTGCTTATTTATGAATTACAATTATTTCAATTATGTTATTTTGTTTATTTCAATAACATTTATTTCATTACTCAACTCTACAATAGTGGCACAAGTGGCTAGTTAGGACATGGAGAGATTGTTGATAGGTGAATCCAAATGCTAAGATGTACATTATATGTTTGCTGCCATTTATAGGTAGAAATGTCTCATTGGATATTAGACATCTTGAACTGAATCCTTCTAAATGTGAAGAAAAGGCCCTCCTCCATGATGCAAAATTATCCACATCACTTAAAGCACTGTCTCTAAGTAAGTGACTCATCCATGAGGCCTCAATGAAGTTCTCTCACAAAACTACCACGAATCTCCAAAACCTAAGGGGAGAAAGCCAAGCTAGCACCATCCTAAGGTCAAAGCATCCACTAAGCCGGCTAGTATATTAACTATGCATATCAATCACAAACCATCTCTCATGCTACAATCTATCTTAAATCATCCAAGGGCTAGCCATACACTATGTACCCCATATCTTATATATTACAAAGTGCCCCTAAACATGGTGTACATACTTTTAGAGTAACCCAAAAAACTAACACAATTCACTTAAAAGTTTTCTTTTTAATTTTAATCTTTTAATTATGAAATTTTGTTGTAACTTTTAACTTGTATTTGCCATCATAATATGTGTATGGTGGGAGGATTTGGGTAGAAAAACACATGAGTTGTAGAAGGTTTTCCCTTCAAGCATGATGATCCAAACTTACATATGATGCATTTGGATGTGAACATAATTAGAGTTGTTCAAATACATTCACCACAAAAAGGTGCAACAAAAAAATTTGAATGTTTAGTTACTATGTATGGCAAATTTAGAGAAAAAAAAACTTGAATTTCATGGAATCTCATGCATTAGCAAATTTAATCAACCATGTAAAATATTTTCAAAATAAATACTATGAAGCATTTTAAAATTAAACTTTAACTAGCACAACTACGTAGTTTGTGGGTGGATCACGCCGAAATGGATCCAATGGTTGAGAGATGGCGATGGAATGGAAGACAATTTGGAATTTTTTTTATTCTTCATATTCTTTTAGTTAAATGGGTTCAACTTTGAGTTATCCATGCCTAGCTACATGTAATCACTGTCATTTTTCATGTTATACATTTATCAACTATCAATTATATATATATATATAGATAGATAGATAGATAGATAGATAGATAGATAGATATCTCATATTCTTCTAGTTATATGCCATGAAATGTTGGTTATCCATTCATCAATTATGACTTATCCATGCATAGTTACTAGTTATCCATTCATCAGCTACCCGTTATTTTTTATACTTTTTTATAACTATTTTTTTGGAATTTTGAACGATTGTCATGGAATCAATCTCTACAGTACACTTGCCTCACCCTCGTCCATAGATAATAATAAAAAAGTATAAGCCGTAGTCCATCTCAAATCTCAAATAAAAATGCCTATCAACATAAAAATATAAAAATAAAATAATTAAATTAAACTTTAAAAATATAAAAATAAAATCATTAAATTAAACTTAAAAAATATAAAAACAAAATCATTCATGTATGTGTGCACATATTTCAATCTTGACATTTAATTTGACATTTTTTTGGATCAAACTTAAAGTTTAAAAATTATTTATATTGTATATTCTTCTAATGGAATTCTTTTAATTCACTTTATTGAACTTAATGATGTTATTTTGGGTGTCTTTGGCAAACTTTTTTGGAATTCCATATATTCATGAACATGTGACTTAGGTTAAATGATCTGATGTTTCTGCACTACATGTTTGACATTATAATAAAAAATTGGAAGTAAGTTTGTCTAAAGAAAATAGTTGAATGATTTAGTGCTCCTTAACTAATTACATATACTACTACGCTTGCTTTCCTTGGAATCACCTCAAAGATGCCAAAGTCCAAGGTAAGTTGAAAGATTCAAATATTCAGATAGACAAAATTGCAATTACACCTTAGACTCCAAAAGATTTTAGTAATGTTTTAGAACTTATTAGACTCCACTTTTTAACGGAAAACGACTTTATTAGCTTAAAAAATCTAATGACCATCGTAAACCATCTCTTGAGAAAAAATGCTAAGATGTACATTATATGTTTGTTGTCATTTATAGGTAGAAGTTTCTGATTGGATATTAGACATCTTGAATTGAATTTTAACAGTTAACCATTTTGAAATGTGAAGTTGTAAAAAACTGTTAGAATTTTGCCGCATAGTGAACTTGTGTTGTTTATAACAATACCTGAAAGCATGAAGATTAAAAATAAATCTAGAAGTATAATTTCACAACTAAGTTAAAAGGTGAAGGATGATCACATTTGATATACTAACAACTGCTAGAAATGTAAAGATGGAGTAATTTATTGTACACTTGAAATACAAAGAAGGGAGAAGGGTAATAAAATATAAAAATGAGACAAACTACGCTTTATATACCCCTTTGTTAACATATTTGATGCATTGCAAGTGTGTGTGCCATTTTTTTATAAAACTTCGGCAACTTTAATGCTTATAATTTTGACATATTCCCTTCCCGAGATATTTTAATCCATGTTATTGGATTTGGTCGACTCCTTCTGGTATATCCATCGGTGTAATATCCCAACTTATATTCTATACTTATACCAATAGATAATGATGATTTGTTTGCAAGTTTATATGTTTCAGGTGTGTATGATAAATAATTTGGTTTGCATGCAAAACAAGTTATGTGCCCAAAAATCCTAAATATGACAAATATGGAGATAAAAAGGAAATAGGATTCAAAAAGATGGTGTCACGTCCCCAGTTTTGACCCCGTTTGCATGATGTATATAATGTAATCAATCGTGGTGAGGAGCTCAAGGCAAAAGCCCCACCATTGATTGGGTTGTGTGTGTGTTTCAGCAATGGGGATAGTTGCCGATGGTTTATCGTGCCATATGGCACATTATAATTTGACATCATGTAAATACGCACATCAAATAAAACTAAAACCACAACCAGCTACGGCAGTGCAACGTTGAATGAAAAGGGCATGGTTCCAAAGGATAAGGGGTGGGGATGTCAAACCTTAGTCTATGGGGGAAAAACCCATGGTTTGCCACCTTTTCTTGTCCCATCTAACCTTGTCAACCTCTTTAATGCTTCAGCTGGTGGTTGAGGAGTGATGGCTGAGTGTTTGAGGGCAGTTATTGCCTTTGGGAGTGGGGTGGCAGGACTGTCAGTCCCTTACCCATACCCACACACCACCCACGACTCCATTCTCACCTTGCCGGTTCGTCCTCCTCACGCGGAGCCGTGGTCTGTTCTTCCTCACGCGGAGGGAAAGTCTGTTCATCCTCGCGTACATCGGATGGTCTGTTCGTCCTCATGGTGGTCGGTTCACCTCACGCAGGGGGAGTTGTTCACTCTCATGCTGTTCGTCGGCCTGCTGTGGCATTCTTTCCACTCGCGCAGAGACCAGCGGGTTGTTCTCTCGCGGCCTTACCTTCTCACGCAGCTAGGAGAGGAGCTGTGTATCGGTGGTCAATTACGTTTTCCCCAGAGTGGAAATTGGGTATGTTTTTCCTGTGTTTTGGGCTCACTGATTATGTTTTGGGGCTGTTGTTTTCCCCACGTTTTGTTGGCTGTGGTGTCCAATTATGTTTTGGGGCCACTGTGCACCCGTAGTGAGCCGCTGTTAGTCTGTGCCATTTCCTGCTGCGACTGCATTAAGGAGCAGTGTGTTGTGGGCTTTTAGATGTTGGATGGTTGTTGACTTCCATGTATGTTGGCTGAGTTTCCCTGCTATTTGTGGACTGTGTGACATTGCCCAGCCGTTCCATTGGGGAAATGGTATGTGTTGTTGGCTGGATTTCCCTGTTTGGGACTGTGGAATTGTTGCTATCATCCACTGTATGCTTGTGGCTGCTGACACACCCTGGTTTGGGTGTTGTTGCTGAGTTGTGCTCATCTTTTGTTTGGGGTTGTCCATGGTTGTTTTTGCCTTCTTCACAGGGCTGTGAAGGGATTGTGTGTCTGCAGTGTGCAGTGGTTGGTCTTTGGACTGTGCTGGCTTGGCCAGTTGTTGATGGCCTGATAAACCCAGCGGTGTTGGTTTGGCTGTTTGGTGTCCCCTTGGCTATGTGTAAGCCTGCAATTGACCCTTAGTCCTTGAGGAATCATGCCCAGCTCGGGGGTGGCAGCGTTGCTGAGAGATTGATGAGCTCGCTGGCCTATGGTTGGGTGGAACATTGCAGCGACGTAGCTGGTTGCGGACGAGTTCTTCACCAAAAGATAAGTCTGTTGTCTATATTTCATCTCTGCAATTATATATTTGATGTCAATTAAATAATCATGATGAACAGGTGAATGCTGTAAACGTATGTGTGTGTTGCTTCCGTCGATTATTGAGTAACTGTGTATGTTGATGAATTATGCATCCTTGTATGCATTAGGATAAGCTTTTAATTTCAGCATTGTTTTTCCTGTTTATGTTCATGTGGCTGTTTACCCGGCTGTGCTTGGTGTTCGTCGTGTCCTCTCCGCCAGTTAAGGGATGGGGACGTGACAGAATAGTATCAGAGCCCAAGGTTGCAACAATGGGCCTCTATGGGCCAAGAAGGTGCAGTGACAGACGCAGAACTTCTTCCTGCCCAGCAGAAATCAGGAATTGAGATGGCAGCAAGCTTCAAAAATGGTCTAAGTGTTGACAGTTGAGTCATCGGAGGGATCAGTGGTTCCAACTTCCGCTGTGGCGGAAGGATTTGTGGCTTCCCATCCGGTTTAGCGGAAGAGTTAGTCGTTTGGCCTTCCGCCGTTGCGGACGACGAAGCGATTCCGCATCCGACGTGAAAGTCATCCGACCGCCGACACTGGAAGTGACATATTTCTAAGGCAGAAATCGTGGGTTGCAGAAGCCAAAGGCATTTTCCTTCCGATATGGCGGAAGGTTTAGCAGTTTCCAGTCCGCCGTTGCGGCCGTTGAAAGGACTTCACCGCCAATGCAAAAATGGATCCGATTGCCGACGAAGGGAATTTTGAAGAAAATTCGTCTAAGTGATGAAATCGTCGGAAGCGGGAGCGTTTCATGTTCCGTCGTTGCGGAAGCAAAAGCGTTTTTGCTTCCGACTAGAATGCTTCCGAGAGCCGTCATTGCGGAAGAAGAAAGAGTTCCGACGTCCGTCGTTGCGGAAGCAGAAGCGTTTCGGCTTCCGATGTAGAAAAGCTTCCGATAGCCGATGAGCTATAATCCGCGGAACGATTAAAGCTTCCGAGAGCCGATTCTGCGACTGCGAAATTGGTTTGGGAGCCGATTCTGCGGATGGATAATTGGAATAAGACCCGATTTGGACAAGGAAAATTGATATTTCCAGTAGGATTCCAACAGATTTCGACTGCCTTCCAGCAGGGTTTTCAAGCAGTTTTTCAATGATTTTTCATGGGCTAGAAAATGAGAAGTGGCAGCGATCTTATGCGCCGGATAATCCATAATTCATAAAAGACGAATGGTGCCACAGAAGTGAGGTGGCTGAAGTTAGCATTCCAAACCAAAATGCAGTAGTGTGTGTAAAATGCCAAGATTGATGAAAGTCTTCATTTTAGAAGTGGTGTGGTTTTCACATCCGAGATCGGAATGAACCATGTGGATAGGCGTTGGAAAGCTTATCCAGCAAGGAACAAGGATAAGTGACCAAAATATGAGCATGAAGCAGCAAAGTGCTAATGAAGGCCACTGTTATCAAATGGACAAATATGGACAGTTGCATGCCCAGGGGCAGCAAGGACTATGAAGTCAATCAGCTGCCGTATGGAAGAGTAGTTCCATACAAGGATGAAAGACTTAAAAAGGGAAGTTTTTCTTAAAACTCTGTCTTGTTGATTATAACTACATTTCCTGAGTTTTATGCATAAAATGCATAAGGATATGTATGGCATGCATAGGATATTGCATGATTGGTAAGAATACTAGAAATTATATATTTATAATGAACCACTAATGATAATCATTGCTTTGATGTTGGCATTAGTGGCAAAACCAACGATGACATGGACCTAGCTGAATATGTTGCTGATGCTGACAAAGTGTGTCCAGCGACCCTCTGGAGAAAGGGATAAGGCAACAGGTCCATAACAAAAGTTGGTGAGCAAGTTCTGCAATCTCCTGCAAAGGACCAACCAAATTGGTCATGCCAAGGGTGTAAGTACGACCCATGCAGGATAGTCATGATCAATTGGCTGGCAGAAATGCTCTATGGAAGAGCAAGGTGGTATAAATGATATGCTTGTGAAGTAAGGAGTATCTAACCACTTCATTTAATTGCATGAATGATATGACTATACCTTGCAATGTTAGCGTAATAATGATTGCGTGAAGTAAATGAGTTTTGGTATATATTGATGTGACTAACAGTTAGAAGTATTTGAATTTTATAAATTCTAAAAATACTTCGGTGATGATTGTAGCAACGGAAAGGTTATATGCATCCAGACTTACCAAGTGTTTGGTTGATTGAAACTCATGTTTCAGGTAGATTACTTTGAACATGGCATTGAGAGGTAAGACCCTGACCAATGCCAGAATCTACCATGTGAAAAAGCTTATTAAATTTGAATTGTGAATTTCAAATTTAAGGAATTGCTGACAACCACTAGTCACTATTGGCTTGCATAAGCTTGTGTTTGGATGTTGAAGCTTATGTTTCAGGTAGATTATTTCGAGCATGGCAGTGAGAGGTAAGATCCTGACCAATGCCAGAATCTACCATATGATATGCATAATAGGTTGTTAAAATTCGAATTGTGAATTTCGGATTTGAGAAATTACTGACAACTACTAGCCATTGTTGGCTTGCATAAGATTGTGTTTGGTTGATTGAAACTCATGTTTCAGGTAGATTATTCGAGCATGGCAGTGAGAGGTAAGACCCTGACCAATGCCAGAATCTACCATTTATGAGAGGAAGTCTCATGGTTGTGAAAGTAGTTGGCATGCATAATGGATTGTTAAATTTGAATTGTGGATTTCGGATTTAAGAATTGCTAACGACTACTAATCATTGTTGGCTTGTATGAGATTGTGTCAGGAGAGACGCATGGTAAGTGGGTATTCATGTTATGATAGTAAGCATAAAATTATAATGGGCATAGTAATGCTGCTTATAGGAGACCCACAATTGAGCAAGTCAATTTCTGTAGTAGATAGAATTGCAAATTCCTAATGAATTTGATTTCTAATGTCATTGCTTGGTTATGGAACAATCGATTTGGATTGTATTATTAGGTAATGATTGACTGTTTGGCTATTGATGAATGTGCCAGGAGTACACACTGCAGGAAGATCATATGAGATGACCTGCAAGAGCCAAACTTCAGGGGAAGGTTTCCCTTGGAAATGGGTTTCGGGTGAAACGCCATTAGACATTTTGAAATGTCTCATTTGCACTGCATGTTTGGTAATAACATGAGTGAGATGGTATAGATTATGTCGGTGAGACATGTGTGAATATGAAATGTAAAAAGGAATCAGGGATGAGGGCTTGGGTTGCTTAATAACCTGGTGATTGGAAACCACACAGACAGAGCTAGAGGGCTGACTTTCTTCTCCACAACCCCGGGATAGCACTAGAAGGGAATGCAGGGCCTGAGGGACTGAATAGTAGAGAAGGGACTGATTCCTTGTGTTGGGTGTGTGTGGGTGTCTTAGAAGCCAGGCTAGTTCTGGTGTAGGTGTTCCTAGCTCTGCAGCGAGCTCACCAGCTTAGCATTCAGCCTTTCCCAACTCCTTGACGGTGCCTAACAGATATAAAGGCATACTGCGACGGCAAATGGATAAGTGTTATGTAACCCTTGCTATGAATATGCATGTTAATTATTAAATTCCATATGCAGAACATGTTTTGATTTTATTTCCATGGTGACCGATTGCTTGAGTATGCATAGGGCCTGCATGGCACACATCGGGGAAGGGTGCACACTTTTCCGATGTTGAGTCATGAAAGGATTTTCAATATTGATTACACCCTAGGGAGTGGACGTACTCCTGGTGTCTCAATACTTGATAGTGAATGATGAGAAATGTGATTACAGTTTTTGAGCAATAACACTGATGAGTTTGCTTCTATTTCTTGTGTTGCTTGTGTTGATAGGCTGAAGGTAAAGGTAAAATGGTAAATGGTTGTTGTGAGGGGTTGCAGAGTAAGGGTTATTGTTGATATAAGTGTATGTTGGTATACGTGTATGTTGATATCAGTGTATGTTGGTATACGTGTATGTTGGTATAAGTGTATGTTGGGCTGTTATATGCCTAGGGATCCATAGTATATCCTAGACCTAGAAATGGTGATGTTAAAGTTCCAAGCCCAGTTGACATGAGGATGTACTGGCTGGACATTACTTATTTGATGTTGTGGAGCAGCTGGCATGCTGACCTAACATCTAAAGTCCATAGGCGATCCCAAGGCTTGCAAGGCGAAGCAGGATCCTGTGGACGAACGAGGGAACGCACAATACAGATAAGTATTGGATTATTTTGCTTATGAATATACATGTGTATATGATTGGTTATGATGATTATCTCTAGAGAAAGATAAAACTAATGTGAATAAACTAAACATGTGAATTTATTCAATGTTTGGATATAGGTATCGCTGGGAGCGAGGACCATGAGAGCATCTTAGGGGTGCATGTGGACATGTGACTGTCCTGGAAAGCTCGGAATGAGCGGTAATGAAAAAGGTGCTAGTGAGATGAGGGAGTCCTAGCAGCCGAGACAAACCATGTGGAGAGACTCCATGGTTTAGATGTCTAGAATGGATCGAAGACACTAAGTGTCATGACCAAGAAGGATTGGTCCAGCATTCACGGTGAAGTGAAAGAGGCTGAGAGCATGAAAAGCCACTGCGATGGTGTGGGTTCCAGGATGGAACAAAACAAAGAGGGGAAAAACTCTTATTGCTCTCTCTTGCCTTTTGATTACACACACACACACACACACACACACACACACACACACACACACACACACATATATATATATATGATTTGTGAATGCTGGAATAGTTAATTTCCTGCCCAAGGATGGACATGAATGAGCTCATGTGCCTGTTGGGAAGGCATGAAATGTATGAAAGCCTCATTTATGAGACTTGGACTGTCATGCCAATTGGGTAATTAGCTAACTGATTTGAATGTCTATATTATGCTTGGTCTGATAGAATTTCAATGGTGCATTTCACAGGTGAGAAAAGTGAAAACCAGGTGGTGCACATTGATCATGGCAGCAGATCAAAAATTGTTGGACTTGGCTGGAAGTCTCCTTCAAATGATTGCCAAGACCCAAGAGAATCTTAGGGAGATGCTCAAGATACAGAAAAGGCAGAGTGAAATGAACCACCAGATTTTGCAAGACTCTATTGGTTTGCAAAGGGAGGTGAAAATCCTTCTGGGAGCAATCGACAAAGGAAAGGAAGGTGGATCAGCGATGGGACAATTGTCCAAGCGACCCGATGGGAAATGGTCCAGGCATGAAGACTCAAAGGAAATTGAGCAGGTAAAGATGAAGCATCCAGTGAGATGCTGGAGATGCGGAGGACATCATTTATGCCGGGACTGCCCAATGAGGGAACACGATGAAGGCAATAGCCGCAAAGTTCCTATACTTCGGGATCAGCTAGAAGCTGAGAACCAACAAGAAGAGCCCATGGAAGCCGAAGGGCTTGGTCTTGAACGTTCAAGTAGATGATTGAACGTGGGACAGATCTGCAAAATTTTGAAATTTTGATGTGCAATTGTATATGTATTGCATATATGTAATAGAACACCGAGGGCGGTGTTATTCCAAGGGGGAGGGGAATGTCACGTCCCCAGTTTTGACCCCGTTTGCATGATGTATATAATGTAATCAATCATGGTGAGGAGCTCAAGGCAAAATCCCCACCATCGATTGGGTTGTGTGTGTGTTTCGGCAATGGGGATAGTTGCTGATGGTTTATCGTGCCATATGGCACATTATAATTTGACATCATGTAAATACGCACATCAAATAAAACTAAAACCACAACCAGCTACGGCAGTGCAACGTTGAATGAAAAGGGCATGGTTCCAAAGGATAAGGGGTGGGGATGTCAAACCTTAGTCTGTGGGGGAAAAACCCATGTTTTGCCACCTTTTCTTGTCCCATCCAACCTTGCCAACCTCTTTAATGCTTCAGCTGGTGGTTGAGGAGTGATGGCTGAGTGTTTGAGGGTAGTTATTGCCTTTGGGAGTGGGGTGGCAGGACTGTTAGTCCCTTACCCATACCCACACACCACCCACGACTCCATTCTCACCCTGCCGGTTCGTCCTCCTCACACGGAGCTGTGGTCTGTTCTTCCTCACGCGGAGGGAAAGTCTATTCATCCTCGTGTACATCGGATGGTCTGTTCATCCTCATGGTGGTCGGTTCATCTCACGCAGGGGGAGTTGTTCACTCTCATGCTGTTCGTCGGCCTGCTGTGGCATTCTTTCCACTCGCGCAGAGACCAGCGGGTTGTTCTCTCGCGGCCTTACCTTCTCACGCAGCTAGGAGAGGAGCTGTGTATCGGTGGTCAATTACGTTTTCCCCAGAGTGGAAATTGGGTATGTTTTTCCTGTGTTTTGGGCTCACTGATTATGTTTTGGGGCTGTTGTTTTCCCCACGTTTTGTTGGCTGTGGTGTCCAATTACGTTTTGGGGCCACTGTGCACCCGTAGTGAGCCGCTGTTAGTCTGTGCCATTTCCTGCTGCGACTGTATTAAGGAGCAGTGTGTTGTGGGCTTTTAGATGTTGGATGGTTGTTGACTTCCATGTCTGTTGGCTGAGTTTCCCTGCTATTTGTGGACTGTGTGACGTTTCCCAGCCGTTCCACTGGGGAAATGGTATGTGTTGTTGGCTGGATTTCTCTGTTTGGGACTGTGGAATTGTTGCTATCATCCACTGTATGCTTGTGGCTGCTGACACACCCTAGTTTGGGTGTTGTTGCTGAGTTGTTTTGGCCACGATAGGGCCAAGAACAACTCCGTGTTTCCTTGTGGGCTTGAGCTGTGCTCATCTTTTGTTTAGGGTTGTCCATGGTTGTTTTTTCCTTCTTCACAGGGCTGTGAAGGGATTGTGTGTCTGCAGTGTGCAGTGGTTGCTCTTTGGACTGTGCTGGCTTGGTCGGTTGTTGATGGCCTGATAAACCCAGCGGTGTTGGTTTGGCTGTTTGGTGTCCCCTTGGCTATGTGTAAGCCTGCAATTGACCCTTAGTCCTTGAGGAATCATGCCCAGCCCGGGGGTGGCAGCGTTGCTGAGAGATTGATGAGCTCGCTGGCCTATGGTTGGGTGGAACGTTGCAGCGACGTAGCTGGTTGCGGACGAGTTCTTCACCAAAAGATAAATCTGCTGTCTATATTTCATCTCTGCAATTATATATTTGATGTCAATTAAATAATCATGATGAACAGGTGAATGCTGTAAACGTATGTGTGTGTTGCTTCCGCTGATTATTGAGTAACTGTGTATGTTGATGAATTATGCATCCTTGTATGCATTAGGATAAGCTTTTAATTTCAGCATTGTTTTTCCTGTTTGTGTTCATGGGGCTGTTTACCCGGCTGTGCTTGGTGTTCATCGTGTCCTCTCTGCCAGTTAAGGGATGGGGACGTGACAGATGGTGGTAACATACCAATATTTATAGTTGTGATAGTTCTTCAATATAAAGGAGACATGCATTCCATGCAAGAGCTGTAGCCTAAAAAACTTGTTGCTGCTTCCAAGAGGTTCACCTATGCAAGAAAATTGTCCCTTCTCTAGCTGATGATTGTCTCATAATTGTTTCAATACTTGACGGATGAGGTTGAGACTTTCCAGACTTGGTAGTGTACCCTTCCTGGATATTTTGATGGATGCATGCAAGGTCTTTGACCTCTCCAAGACCAGTAGTGAATTGTTTCCTTCTGAGGGAGTGACACGTGTGGATATTGTATCTTTCTCAGATGTGCATTCAATAGCATGTTGAGCTCGCAGTATAATAATATGCCCCTTCCGAGAAGAATGAAAGTGAAATGAATAGAACATATGAAGTCTCTGGATCAATGTGAATGGTTCTCTAGTTTTCCCCTGCACCCAACAGTAAAACGTGACTCTTGTGATATTATCTCATCTAGACATTAGATCTTTGAAGAATAAGGAATTCTTTGAGTTGTTGATGATAGATCTGAATGACCTATCCAGAATTGATTAGGTCAAATAGATTTCATTGCCGAAAACACCTGTTAGTTGATGGCTCATGCCCTCAACCCCAACTTGTTGCTGCGGCTAATGTTGTTGTTGATCTAGAAACTAATCTCCAAATATGCATAATGATAATATATGCCTTTTTGCTTCGAATTATCTTCTTATATAGCTTTTAGGGTTTGCATGACTTTACTTTTGCATGCATGCAAACCTATTTTGTCATTGACGTGTGCAATATGAAATAAGACCTACATGCTTTTTGATATCTGCTTTGGTGGCCTTATTTAATACACTGATGACCTAATAATACTGAAGAAATGTTCCTTTATGTTCTCGGTATTAAATTTCCTCAGTCAACTCCCTTTTTCTTCATACCCACTTGAACCTATGGGAATTAAATAGGTTAACGGGTGTCTTAGATGCTTATTTAGAATAGGACATTACAACCCTCCTTGCTTGAAATTTCTTGCCCTCAAACAACTGTAAACCAAGATGCTACAGTACATGTCCTCCTTCCCAAGTGGCATCTTCAATAGGTAATTATTTCCATTGTACCAAGTATTCTCGAATTACCATGTTTCAGAGTTTCCTTTCTCGAACCTATAGAATATTTTCTAGAATCAACACTAGGAGTCCTTCATCATCTAATGGAGGTAATTCGGTGGATGGAGTGATGTGTTTCCCCACTATTTTATTGAGATTTGATACATGAAATACGTTATGGATTTTACTTTCCTCTGGAAGCTCCAGTTCATAGGCCACCTCCCCAACCTTTCTAACTACTTTGTAAGGACCATAGAAACGAGATTTCAGTTTCTCCGCCCCTTTTTTCTTGAGGGAAGATTGTATGTAAGGTTGTAAGGGAAGTATACCAAATCTCCTACCTCAAAACTATACTAGACCCTATGTCTGTCCACGTACAATTTTTGTTGGGTTTTATTTGTCTGTAAATTCTCTTTTGGCACCTTAGGAATATCTTGATTGTCCTGTACCCAGTGTTTTTCCCTAGGTTCTTTGTTATCTCCAAAGACTAAATCTCCAAATTTTAGTGCCTCATAGCCATATAAAGCCTTGAAAGGAGTCATCCCAATAGACATATGGTGTGTGGTATTATAGCAGTACTCAACCAGGTGTAGCCATTTAATCCATGTCCTCTATTGCCCTACTACATAATTTCTTAAATACCCCTCAATCCATTTGTTGACTATTTCTGTTTGTCCATCACTTTGATGATGATAACTTGTGCTAGTAGCAAATTATGTCCCCACTTATATGAAAATATTTTTCTAGAAGGAACTGGTGAATTTACTGTCTCAGTCACTGACAATAGTCTTAGGTAGTCCATGTAGTCTGAAAACTTCTCGAAAAAACAAGTATGCTACTTGTGATGAGAAATAATTAGAAGGGATGGAAAATAAGTGAGCAAATGTTGTTAATTGGTCTACTACCACGTATAAGCAATCTCATCCATGTACCTTGGTAAACCTGTAATGAAGTCCATCGAGATGTTCTCTTATTTTTGCTCGAGTAAAGTAATGGATGAAGTAAACTTTTCGGATGAGTGTGTTCAATTTTATTATGTTGGCACATACTGTACTCTCGAACATAATGTATTACATCTTCCTTGAGGCCTTTCCAGGAGAACCTCTCTCTAATTTGTCTGTAAGTTTTCAAAAAACCCTGATGCCCCGATAATGGTGAATCATGCGATGCCTGTAAAACCTTTTTCTTTAAAGTTGATTTTGGAACTAGGTATATCATATTCTTGTAGTGAATGATGTCATTGATCATCCTATACATGTCATCATGTATTTGTTCGTCTAATAACTCACAAGTAAATTTATTTTTTGAATATTCAACCAATAGATGAGACCTCCAATTAGTAGATATGCTCAGAAGTGATAAAGAGGCCGGTCTTCTCGACAATGCATTTTCTATAACATTGTTTTTTCCCTTAACATATTATATTTCAAAGTCATAATCCTGGACCTTGCTGACCCATTTTTGTTGTCATTCATTCAACTCTTTTTGTTCTAAGAAGTATTTGAGGTTGTTGTGATCTCTCTTAATTTTAAACCTGCTTCCTACCAAATATTGCCTGAATTTTGTTAAGGCGTGTAAGATCACTAACATTTCCTTGTCATATATAGAATAGTGGCGTTCATATTATTTAATTTTTATTTTTATTTTAAAGGCGATCGAGTGATGGTGTTGTATCAATACTGCCCATATTCCTTCCCCTGAGGCGTCACACTCTACTACAAATGGCTAAATGAAATTAGGTAATGCCAAAACAAGACATGAACTCATATTTTTTTTCATCTTTTCAAATTTCTGGTGCGCCCCTCTTGTCCAGCTAAATGCCCCTTTCTTCACTATATCTATGAGTGGTTTGGTCAATTGAGAAAACCTTTTAACATACCTCCTGTAATAAGTGCAAAGTCCCAAAAATCCCTTCAATTCTATTAAATGTTTTGGTGTAGGACAATCCAAGATAGCTTTATTTTTTTCCATATGAGCCTGTACTCCACCTGTACTTATTACATGCCCTAGATATAACATTTCTTGTATACCAAAATCACATTTAGAAATTTTGGCATAAATGGGTGGTTCTTCCAGAATTCCCAGTACTTCATGTAGGTGTCTCAAATGTTCTTCCCAAGTTTTACTGTAAACTAAAATGTCATCAAAGAACACAAGTAAAAACTTACATAGCTGAGCCTTGAAGGAATGGTTCATGCAATAATTGAAAGTTTTCAGTGCATTAGTGAGTCCAAAAGGAATGAATAAGAACTCATAATGATCAAAGTGACAATGAAAAGTTGTTTTTGCAATATCTTGATCCCTTATTTGGATATGATGATACCCCGATCGAAGATCAATTTTTGAGAAGTACTTTGCCCCACGGTAATTCATCCATCAACTCGTCAATTTTGGGAATGGGGTACCTGTTCTTGATAGTTTTCTTGTTGAGGGACCTGTAATCGATACACATCCGTAAGGTTACATCTTTCTTTTTTACCAATACTATTGATGATGTAAATGGGATAGAACTTGGTTGTATGTAACCTAACTCCAATAATTCCTTAATTTTTTTTTCTATCTCATCTTTGTACCTTTTGGGATTCCTATAAGGAGTGGTGATGAATTCCTGTGTTCTTTCCTCTAACTCAATAATGTGCTTGAACCCTCTATATCGCGGTCGACCTACTGGAAGATCTTTGAATACTCTCTCATGTTCTGTAGCAATGCATGTATATATGCTGGATGTTGGGTGTTGTTATCTGGAGGATTTTAAAAAGTGACAAAACATTCGAATGAACACTCTATGTTTCCCTATCTGAGTACGACCTCCATCCTTTGTGATGATACTACCTTGGGGGGATGAGTGTTCATGCCCCTCAAGACTTCCTTCTTTCGATCATGTCCCTAGAATTCCATTTCCATGGTCCTATAATACGCAATATACTTCCATATAGAATAGATCCATTGAACCCCTAATACTACATTTGTATCTGCTACATTTACCACATAAAAGGATTCAATCATATTATAGTTTCCTAGTGTGACAATAGTTTGGGAATCTAATGGTTGCAGTCCATGTTGCCATTTTGTTCTACTGATACTGTGAACACTTCAAATTCCTCTATCTGAATACCCCTCCTAGCCACCCATGCTGCATTTATAAAACTGTGGGTTTCCCCACCATCAATTAACACACCTACCATGTGGCCATGTACTACTCCCCTGACTTGAAGAGACGTATGAAATCGGGGTACTCTCGATAATGTATCAATAACTCCACCCTTTGACTCTCCCTGAAGTAACTCCTCCTCTGTTCCTCTAAGCTCCTTGGTTGTTCCATGTTTAGGCTCATCCTTGTCCTCTTCCCTATCTGAGTAGACTTATATATAGTGAGGTGTAGCTTTCCTTGTGCACCTATGACCTAGAATCCATGGTTCTTGAAAAGTGAATCATAATTTATCCCTTCTGATTTCCTTCCTAGTGTCATCATCCATCCAATTTTTCTTCGACCGTTCTTGCTGGAAGGGTTTCTTGTCTTTGTCCTTAATTGGAAAATTTGTCTTAACCGGGAACATGTTATTGGGAACCGAATCTTGTTGGTCTTGGGTTCTACTGATGTGAATGATATAAAGTGGATGGTTTGTAGGCTTTCACCCACCCCTGTAAAGGCTTAGTCAAATATTTTGTAAATAAAAGAACCTAACTGCTCTCGGATACATCCGTCACCATAACTACCACTCTCTGAAACTCTGATATGAAGGCCTAGTCACTTCCAGTCTACTTGAGATGTGCTAGATCTTTGAAATGTATATCTGAGTCCCTCTTATCAAACCGCTCCATGAGCCTCTATGTGAAATAACTGTATGAAGTGATGGTGTTGTGACCCAGTGTCACTAACCCATGGTACCACCACTCATGAGCCTCATCGTCTAGATGTAAGGTATCCAATTTAATGGCATATGTCTTAGTCATAGGGTTTAGTTGGAAATAAGTATCCAATTTATGGACCCATATTCTCGTCGAACAACCGTGAGATCCGTCAAAAGTGGGAATGGTCAACCTTCCCACAGTCTTTTGTAATTCATAGTTCTGAGTAAACCCTCTATTAAAATTCCTTGGCCGATTCCTGCTTTTGATGTTGCAAAAGTTTGAGAATGACATAGCTGAATGGAACTCATCTCCCAAATCTCTGCATTGTTGTAGATAAGCCCCAAATGGTTCATTAGGTTCTATTGGTATGACTGGTTTGACTGGTCCTTTGATGGCATTTTCTAGAAAGTGAGGCATGGTAGGTCTGTAAGGTTTATTGTATATGTGAGGAGTGTTTTGCATATGAGTGTACTCATGTTTCCCGCTACTATTGGTGGATCCTCTATCTTCCTGTGAAATTGGTAGACTGTTATGACCCTACCTGGGCTTAAGAACCAACATGTTTATAACATGTAACATTTCTTTCTGTCCCTTAGCTAAGTCATTTCAGGTGCTAACCAAGCTCTATAATGTCATTCTGTCTTCGTCTTCCCCTATTCCCTTTCCTCTATCAGAGTGTATCCATGTTCAGACCATGTCTAAATCTATGTCTTCCAACTTAACCTCTTCAAATTCCAGATCCTCTATGTACCTTCCCTTCTTCTATAAGTCACATAAGTGGTTTCTTCCGAATTTATTTATTGTTCATGTTCAATCCCACAACCGGCGAGGAACATGCTCTAATACCACTGCAATATCCCAATTGACATTCTATTTGTATAACAATAGTTAATGATGATTTGTTTGCAAGGTTATATGTTTCAGGTGTGTATGATAAATAATTTGGTTTGCATGCAAAACATGTTACGTGACCAAAAACCCTAAATACGACAAATATGGAGATAAAAAAGGAAATAGGATTCATAAATACGGTGGTAACATACCAATATTTATAGTTGTGATAGTTCTTCAATATAAAGGAGACATGCATGCCATGCAAGATTTGTAGCCTAAAAAATGTGTTGCTTCTTCCAGGAGGTTCGTCCATGCAAGAAAAACGTCCCTTGTTTGGATGATGATTGTCTCATAACTATTTCAATACTTGACGAATGAGGTTGAAACTTTCCAGATTTGGTAGTGTACCCTTATTGGATATTCTGAAGGATGCATGCAAGACTTATGACCTCTCCAAGACCAATAGCAAATTATTTCCTTCTGAGGGAGTGACGCACTCGTCTCACACGTGTGGAGCTTGTATCTTTCTCAGAGTAATAGTGAGGTCAATGGTAGACATTAATGATGCAAAGGAGTGGGGCTTCACAGTTCAAAGGCTTCCAAACTCCAACAACAAAGATGATGAAGTTGTCTATGGTCTCCTAAGCTACTTGACTTACGATCACACACTTGGAACCTACGACGGTCATATACGACCAAAGAGTGTGCATAGATTTTGGATCAAGTGATAGAATGCACAAATTCCATCAAGTAATTGGGTGCAGATCCCATTATTTAGTAGGTGCATAGTTTCCATGTCCATCAAGTGATCAGGTGCATCGCTTCCATTAATCGACCAAATTAATCTCTTCACTAAGATGGGCATCTTAGGTATTTTCTGAACTTGTAAATTTCTTTATTCTTGTCAATCACTAGGTTGTCGAGATAATTTCCATTAATTTTTGTGTGTTAAGATACTTGAAATATACCTAATTAAAAATTGCATTAGTGTTGTTTGTAAAAAATGTAGGCCGAATAGGCCAAGTGGGTTTCAAGGAGTTGTTTGTGCGAAATCTGTCAAAAACACAGAGAGCAATTTTGAAAATGATCAAGCATTTGATTTCCCTGTGAAAAGATGATTACTGTGTACATAAATACTCATATAAATAAATAAATAATTCCCAGGTCATTGTGGCTGATTACGAGAGAAAGTTGTGATACAGTGCAGTGCGGATTTGAATATTGAAATTGAAATTTTAGTTCAACTAGTTTTATGTAGTCATTTCTCATTTTATGTTTTTGTTTTTTGGGGGGTTTTGTGCCAGACATTAATTCAAGGGTCAAAATTGTTGTAATGCTCTATTTTTTTATTCATGGCATCATTTCTTAGTTTATGTTTTTTGTTTTTTTGGGGTTTTGAGCCTAACATTCATTTAGGGCTCAGAATCGTTATAATTCTCCTTTAGTCCCTAATTATCCTTTTTTTTATTCATGGCATTGCAGTAATTCAAAAATAAAAATATTTTACGTTATAAGATTGTGGCATTGAACGATCATTTCCCCATATGTAGACGTAACCCAATTCGTTGAAGCAATGTTTAATTATTTGCATATCCGAGTTTAACGTAACTATATGGAAATAATATAAAAATAAGGGATTTCGTTCAGTGTTAGCCAAGTTTGCACTATTTCCCTTTCTCTTTTAAAATGATTATAATTATTATTATAAAATTTTCAAAAGAATTTTTATTTAAATAAAAACCAATAATTTTCTAAAGGAGCTCAAGAAAAGATTCTATTTTTCATGATA
This sequence comes from Pseudotsuga menziesii, assembly GCA_001517045.1. Taxonomy (NCBI): domain Eukaryota; kingdom Viridiplantae; phylum Streptophyta; class Pinopsida; order Pinales; family Pinaceae; genus Pseudotsuga; species Pseudotsuga menziesii. The sequence goes on from LPNX011156401.1 coordinate 884,331, forward strand.
AGAAATGTTTAATTTAATAATCACTTATAATTAACTATAAAAAATGACACTACACCAAGCCTTACCTTTCCAATTGCGCGGACTATTTTTTTTATTAAACTATTTAGTCTTTTCGCTTGGCCTAGAGGATCCTTTAAATGATATAAGTTAAACATGATCCTTTAAATGTGATAAGTTAAACTTGTTGATGTCCTATGGCATGAAATTTCCTTTCTTAAACATATAATATATATTCCACCTGTGATATTCTAGACGCCACTATATCCCTTGTTCTTTGTACTCTCAACCTGGTGGTTGGAGAGCGACCTTTCCGTGGATTTCTGAATTTGATACTAGATATACGAAACCAACAGTATCGTGAATTTCCTTTGAGTTTTAGAGAATCTAGAGATCGACCACCTTCGAGTTTTCTAGACTCTGGTTATTGACCATCGAAAGTGGAGAGACACCTATCGATGTAAATATTTACCTTACTTGATAGGAAATTTGTTATCTATTCTACCTATATTGTATTTTTTTTTACCATGATGAAAAGTGATTATTGATAAATGCCTCCCTTAATAATTCAATTGAAATCATTTGTAATAAAAATCACATAACTTAATGTTTATTTAAATGGGAAATTTTGAAGCCCAACACTTGCACAAGGAGTAGTCTATAAGGTGTATCTCTTATTTATAATGTTAACTTTATTGAATATTGAATAGTGTAGAAATTTAATATATATGATGGATTCATCTATATGTTGTATGCTTTGGTAGGGGGAGTCATTGGCATGCTTGATGTTATACACATATTATCATTGCGGTCTCACAGAATGTCTCCCCACTGTGCTCTCACAGAATGTATAGAATTCAGAAACATTTTTTCTCTACACTCTGCAACTTAATGCAATCTTAAAACTTACTTGCAACTAATGCTCAACTATGAGGGTAAGGGTTAAGCTTATAATCCGTTAATTCAACACCAATTTCGTTGGGTGATTTCCTAAATCCTAAGGGCCATAAGCATCAAGACGATCAGTTCCAGGAGAATTCCCAGCATAACCAGTTTACCCACCCAGATTAAAAGCAGAAGCATTTCTCACCAGCAACATTACCAGCATCAACATCAACAGTAGACAGGAGAATTTCATAAGGGGGCATTCTCAGGATTATTTCCAACAGAATATGTTGTATGCCCATTTCCATAATAAAAATAATGATTTTAATATCCTAACAATCGATATTTAACTAATTATGTATTTTTTATTCAATGTTAATTATTCTTTTTGAAATTTTGTTAAAAATTGAATGCAAAAGAACCCAATAATTAGCCAACCACTCTCAAATTACACTACTTCCATGATGAATGTATCCCCTAATGATTTAATCTAAAGACATACATTGCCATTTCGAATCTAAATTATGTTGTATAAAGTATTTTTAGTGACATTTCAAATTACAATTAACTAAAAATTTGTAACCTATTTAAAATTATAATATTGTACTAAAAAGTAAAAGTGACTACATCTCACTATAATTATGAAGTACTTTGCCATACAATAAATATGTCTTGTTATAACTATAACTACAACCATATAAAGACTAAATTTCTCAATAATTATAAATATAAAATTTAATCATTATAATGAAAACCATGCTATAATACAAAACTAATAATTGCAATTATTAGAAGAGACACAATCAAGTAGAAAATAAAGTTTTAAAACAATGGCACGAAATTAGTTAAATTGTTCAATGGTTATCCTCTTACGATGACTACATGTGATCAATATAACTATAATTTTGCAAGCCCTAAAATTTAGGGACTATTTTTTAGCATTTCCCATGGGGTTTTAGAAACCTACATGGAATCATAATATTTATTATGTGGATTATCAAATGCAAAGATCATAGAATAAGATTTGTAATGGTCGAAATGCATAGATCATAGAATAAGATTTGTAATGTAATATTTTTCTTTCGCAATGGCCACCTTTGAACCTATAACTTCAATGGGAATCATCATCAATGAACCCCTTATAGTAGGATAGCACAATGCTCTTCAAAGGTTGGAGAATTTAGTGACAGATGCAGAGGCTAACCCCCCCTTCTCATGAATTGGCCTGATAGGAACGAGAGGTTCTGAAAAAACTTTGCTTCTGAAAACACTTTTCAACATCCAAAAGGTGAGGGATATCTTTAGTGATGGTTTATTTCTTTGGATGACTATCTCTCAAACTCCTTCCAATCCAAGTCTTCAGAATGAACTCAAAACACAAATAGGCATGCAGACTCTGAAGATAGATCTCAATAGAACTATGAACATACAGTTGAATGAGAATCTAGAGGGGAAGAGGTTCATCATCTTATTTGATGGTGTGTGGAACCATAGTGCCGAGTTGCTTGAAGAATTGGGTTTCCTCTGGGTAATCGACCTCTTCGATTTCAAAATTATTGTGAGCTCCAGAAATTACAAAGCACTCTTGGAGATGGGAGTTGCAAAGGAGTCTAGAATCCACAATCACAATGGGGATTTTGAATTAGGATGATAGTTGTTGGTGTTTTTCATATTATTCTTTTCCCTATAATAGTGGAAACATGCCAGTAGAAATCCGTCAGGAAACAACCAAGGTCGTGTGTTACAAGTGTGGAGGTCTTCCCCTTGTCATCAAAGCAGTAGCCAGGGAAATGGTAGGAATTACTGATGCAAAGGAGTGGCGCTTCGCAGTTCAAAGGATTCCAAACTCCAAAAACAAAGACGATGAAGTTGTATATGGTCTCCTAACATGGTTGAGTTACGATCACACACTTGGAATCTACAACATTCATATACGATGAAATAGTATGCATAGCTTCTCGATCAAGTGACCGGGAGCACATCTTCCATCAAGAGATCGGGTGTAGATACCATCATTTCGTAGGTGCATAGTCTCCATGCCCATGAAGCGATCAGGTGCATTTCTTTCATTAATCAACCAGATTAATCTCTTCACCGAGATAGGCGTCTTAGGTATTTTCTAAACTTAAAAATTTACGGATCATTGTCAATCACTTAGTTGCTAAGATAGTTTCCATTAGTTTTTGCGTGTTCATATACTTGAAATATACCTAATTAAAATTTTTATTAGTATTGTTTATATATAATGTAGGCTGACTACGTTGAGTGAGTCTCAGGGAGTTGTTTGTGTAGAATTTGTCAGAAACATGGAGAGAAATTTTGCAAATGATTAAGAAGTTGATTTCCCTATGAAAAGATGATTATTGTGTACATAAATACTCATGTAAAATAAACAAATAATTCCCAGGTCATTGTGGATGATTACGAGATAACTTTATGATACAATGTAGAGAAAATTTGAATATTGAAATTGAAATTTTAGTTCAACTAGTTTTATGTAGTCATTTCTCATTTTATGTTTTTTTGGGGGGAGGGGTTTGAGCCCGACACTCATTTAGGGCTCAAAATCACTATAATTCTCCTTTAAATCCTAATTCTCGTTTTTTTAATTCATGACATCATTTCTCATTTTTTTGGATTTTTGAGCCCAACATTCATTAAGGGCTCATAATCATTATAATTCTCCTTAAATTCCCAAGTCTCATTTTTTTATTCATGGTGTTGCAATAATTCAAAAATAAAAATATTTATCGTTATAAGATTGTGGTATTGAACGCTCAGTTCCCCTATGTAGACGTAGACCAATTCACCGAAGCAACCAGATTAATTATCTACATATTCGAGTTTCACGTATATATATATGGAAATAATATAAAAGAAGGGATTCCATTCATAGTTATCCATGTTTGCACTATTTTTGTTTCTCTTTTTAAATTATTATAAAAAATATTTATAATTTTTTCTTGAAAAGAACTTTTATTTAAATAAAAGCCAGTAATTTTATAAAGGGGTTTAAGAAAAGATTCTATTTGTCATGTGAAGAAATATTTAATTTAATAATTAATTATTAAAAATGGCACTATGCTAATCATTACCTTGTCAATTGCTTAGGCTATTTTTTTATTATTATTAAACTATTTAGTCTTTTTCGCTCGGCTTAGAGGATCCTTTAAATGTGATAAGTTAAAATTGTCGATGCTTTTTTTTTTTATTAAACTATTTAGTCTTTTCGCTTGGCCTATAGGATCTTTTCAATGTGATAAGTTAAAGTTGTCAATGTTTTATTGCTTGAATTTTCCTTTCTTAAACATATAATATATATTTAACCTATGATATTTTAGATGCCATTATATCCCTTGTTCTTTGGACACTTAATCTAGAGGTAGGAGAGCGACCTTTCTATGAATTTCTAAATTTGATACTAGATATAGGAAACCGACAATATCATGAATTTCCTTTTAGTTTTCGAGACTATGGAGATCAACCACTGAAAGTGGAAAGAAAAACACAGATAAATGTTACAGACACCTATCAATGTAAATATTTACTTTACTTGATAGAAAATATGCTATCTATTCTACCTATATAGTGTTTTGTTTACACTATTGAAAAGTGAATATTGATAAATGCATCCCTTAATAATTCAATCTAAATAACTTGCAATAAAAATCACATAACTTAATGTTTATTAAAATGGGAAATTTTGAATCCCAACACTTGCACAAGGAGTGCAAAAAAGTCTAAAGTGTATCTCTTATTTTATAATGTGAACTTTATTGAAGAGTGTAGAAATTTAATATATGTGATAGATTGGTATATATGTTATATGCCCATTTCGATGTTAAAAATAACGACTTTAATATCGTAGCTATGGATATTTAACTAATTGTGTTTTTTTATTCAATGTTAATTGTTCTTTTTAAAATTTTGTTGAAAATTAATACAAAAGAACCCAATAATTAGTCAACCACACTAAAATTACACTACTTCCATGATGAATGTATCCCCTAACGATTTAATCTAAACACATACATTAACATTTTCAATTTAAATTATGTTTTTTAGTTACATTTCAAATTACAATAAGCTAAAATTTAGTAATCTATTTACAATTATAATATTTGTACTAAAAATAAAAGTGATTGCATCTCACTATAATTATAAAGTACTTGAACATACAATGAATATGTCTCATTATAACTATAAGTTCAGAAACTACAACCATATAAATACTACTTTTCTTAATAATTATAAATATAAAATTTTAGCCTTATAACAAAAACCATGCTATAATAAGGATTGCAATTATTAGAAGTGACGTACTCAAGTAGAAAATAAAGTTTTAAATAATGGCATGAAATTAGTTAATCCGTTCAATGGTTATCCACTTAGAATGACCTCATATGATCAATATAACTATAGTTTTGCAAGTCTTAAAATTTGGGGATTATTTTTGAGCATTTCCCATGGGGTTTTAGAAACTTACATGGTCTCACAATATTTATTATGTGGACTACCAAATGCATAGATGATAGAATAAGATTTGCAATGGTCCAATAAACATCTCAGAAAGAGTTTGTATGTGAAAGATATGACTAGAAAAAAATTACATATTAACTATTTTTATCGAGTCATTACATTCATTTTTCCACCTTGTGACGTAGTATTATGATTTTGGATATTTATGGTTCTTGAATATTATATTTGTATACCTATTGTTTGGTCAATAAGAGGAGCTCCCTGAGTGAATGAAGTCCGTTTATTAATATATTGGATCAAGATAAGACCACATATATTACAATTGTCAAGGAAATATGGATAGAATAAAAGGCATGCCCCATTGAATAAAACATGACTAGAGGTTAGAGGGCTAATGTGAGACAAATTGATATCTGACACCATTTTGGAATTCTCTTAGAATGGTGGATAGGAGTTTTGGACTTTGTTCGCCATTGAAGCTTCTTCAACTCTGTTGGGAGGGCCCGGGATTTCTCTGTTGAATCGATCTTCTTAGTTGAAGAGAGTGGAGTTCGGCGCTGGCTCTGCTCGAGCTTTGGTGCAGTTCATGCTATTGCTAGAAGGCTCCTTCTAGTGGACGTGTTCTTGGAATATTCCAGTCTTGTCCATTGTGTTGATCTGCTTCTTTATTGAAGAAAGATCTCTGATCAATTAAATAGAAGTTTGAAGAGCATTGAAACTGGGTGGGGGATCTTGGAAAAACTCTCTCCAAATTCGCTTCAAGTAACATTTGAATTACTTGCTGGCCTAGTGGTTGCTCACGCCCAGCTTGGGCTCTACTAGTGTGGTTCTGAGGCTCTGTTTGCGTGGAGGCTCTGGATCTGTGATCAGGAAGGCGTGCTCTAAGAAGATTTTCCTTGGTTCGGTTGTCTGGCTACGACTGCTTGGCCTGGCTTCGTTTAGTTGGGATTAACCTTTCTGTAACTCTTTGCTGAGCTCTAGAGTCTGGATCTTGCCTTGGCTCAACTAGTGGGCTTGTGCTTGTGAATTCAAATTGATCTTCCTGGTTCTTGTTCTTCATCGCTTTGCTTCCTGTAGGGCTGATCTGTTGGTGGAGCTGTCTCTATGTTGAAATTGCTCTGGATCCGACTTCTAGGTGAGGATTCTTGTTCAATTTGTCTCGGTGAAGGAGGACTTCTTGGTTCCAGGGCATTGGTTCTGTTTGGCTCTGTAGTGGATTTCTTACGGGTCTAGCTAGAGCTCCTCCTCTACTCGTTTTTTCGAAGGAGACATTGATAGAACTTCACCATTGATTGACCTGGTCCACTGTGGTGATCTGTCTGGTGCATTGGCTGGACTTGGTTCCTTGTTTTGATATTAAGCTGTGGAGTTTATGGACTCTGGAGTGGATCTTCCTTTGCCCCTTCCTCCTGAATTCGAAGCATTCAAGAGATTGATTGCATCCTGCGGGAAGAGGAAAGGGGACCCATCCAATAAATTTGTCAAGAAGGTGTATATTCCCACAGTAGAGTTACCTGCAGATCGTATTTTCCATTCGGCTCTAAATTTGGCTGAATGCGGGCTCATCAGGCAATTCACCAGATTATGGCCCTCTCCAAAAGCTATTGATAGTTGGGTGTAGAGAAACTGGAGGCCATTAGTCTTTGAAGAGATATGAAATCATTTTGTTGGAAGAGGGTTTTATGTTTTCATTTTTGATGCTGCAGCGGACCGAGATCTCATTTTTCGGAATGGCCCATACTTCATGGGTCCACAGGGGCTCTACTTAAATAAGTGGACTCTTGATTTCGATCCTTCTCAAGACGTTCCTCCTGCAGTCCCAGTTTGGGTGAGACTCCCGCATCTTCCTTTACACTGTTGAAGCTCTGACGCATTAGAATCCATAGGTAATAAACTTGGTAAATACATTGACAGGGCTGATATAAAAGATCAATTCTCTTGTGCACAAATCCGTGTAGAGGTTGATTTGGAGATTGGCCTGCCGGAGGCAATTAAATTAATAGTTGCAGATTGGTCCCATATTCAGGAGATGGATTATGAACAAATCCTGTTCAAATGTAGATTCTGTCATGGCTATGGTCATTTCGCTCGGAGTTGCAAAAAAAAATTGAAGAAGAAAAAGTAAATGAGAAAGAAGAACAACTGGTAACAAAAATTAGGGGCCAAGAAAGAAAGGCAAAGATAGTAAACCGATTAATGTCTCTGCTGTTGGCAAGCCCTCTTCTGTACCTCAGGCTATAAGCTCTTCCACTTCCAATCAATTCGATGCTCTCAATTCTAATACTCTAGAAGAAGGGGAATTGCAACAACTTGATGGACTTGAGTAGGAAGATCTAGTTCCTCATCAGGTACTTGCAGTCCCGTCAGCTTCGGTTTCTCTTTGGGCTGGAGAGCCCTCCCTTTCTTCCCCAATTGGTGAAGTCTCCCCTCCTTCATATGCAGAAATAGATCGTAAAAAGCAGCCTGCCAGTCCAAGTTCATCAGATGATGATCCAACTTCCAAGAAGGGTGGCAGGAAATCTAAGAAGGAGATTCGGGAAGAAGAGGCCGAGAGGTTAAAGACTCAAGGTAGTCATTCTACTATAGAAATGTCTTACGGGAGGAACAAGAGAACCAGACCTCCAAAGGGAGTGGTAACTTCCTCTCAACTTGGTAAATAATGCAAGTCATCTCTTGGAACTGTAGGGGATTGGGGAATCCTATCAAAGCAGTCGCTGTGAAAGACTTATTGAGAATGGCCCCTTCCGAAATCTTGCTGCTCCAAGAGACTAAAATTGAGGAGGAATCTCTCCTTCTCATCAGAAACAAAAATTGGAATCTTAATGCTGGCAAAGCTGTCAGTGCTAGAGGCTCCTGTGGGGGGTTAGCTACCCTATGGAGAGATGAGAAATTTCAGCTAAAGAAGGTTTATGCTACTCAGCATTGGATTCACACTGAGCTTTTTCACCATTCCAATAAGACTTCCTACACTCTTTTTAATCTTTATGTACCTGTCAATTACTCTGAAAAACAGGACTGTTGGAAAACGTTATCATATTTTCTTGAGTTTTCCTCTCCTGCCAATATAATTTTAGCAAGGGACATAAATATCACTCTTTCTCCTAATGAGAAAAAAGGAGGCTCATGTGGAAAGGATTTTATGCAGGAATATGTTGAAAATTTAATGCAAGTCTGGGACTTGATCGACTTGAAACCCAAGTCTGGGCGTTTCACATGGTCCAACCACAGGGTGGGGGCCACTAATATCTCTGCCCGCCTTGATAGCTTTCTTGTAGATAGCACTCTGTTGGACAACAAGATCATTTCTACCAAAATTCTCACCAAGTTAACGTCATACCACCATCCAATTTCTCTATGGTTTGAATTTGAAGTGAATTTAGGCCCAATACCATTCAGGTTCAGCCCATTATGGATCGAGCGACCAGGGTTTATGGATTTAGTTTCATAGGTCTGGTCACATTATATTGTGGGTTCTCCAAGTTTCATGTTTGAGCCAAAGTTGAAAAATCTAAAAGTCGACCTGAAGGAATGGGTAAAAGCCTCTCTTTCTACACCAACAACTTGCAGAAAGAATAGGGTTGATGAGTTAAATGCAATTCAAATGGGCATGGATAACTGTGACATCTCCATTTCTCTTTTATCCTAGGAGCATCTTGCCCAGATCAAATACACTAAAGCCTTCAGGCATGAGGACGAACAACTTAGGTTGAAATCTAGAAGCCTTTGGTTATTGGTTGGGGATAAGAATTTAGCTTATTTCCATCACCAGTGCAGAAATAGACTCTCTCATAACCATATTTCAGAAATTACTATTGGAGATGGGATCATTATTAAAGGACAAGAGCTTCTCAAATAGTTTTCCATCAGCCATTTTCAACAACTGTTTCATGAGGATAGTATACTTGAGGATGAGGCATCTTCTAAGTTTCTAGAAAACATTCCCTTTCTAGTTAGCCATGAGGACAATTTTATGTTAATGAAACCTTTTTCAGAAAAAGAAATTGTTGAAGTCATTTGGGCTATGGAGTCTGATAAAGCTCCTGGCCCGGATCACTTTTCAATTCATTTCTTTAAAGTCTGTTGGCCTATTATCAAGTTTGACTTGATCAATATGGTGTCTTCCTTCCAAAAAAAAAGGCAAAGTTGGTGGGTGCACAAACTCTACCTTTTTAGCTCTCATTCCAAAGGAAGCTAATCCTTCCTCCTTTGAAAGCTTTCGCCCTATTTCTCTGTGTAATGCTTCCTATAAGATTATAGCCAAGCTGCTAGCTAATAGATTTAAGCTTCTTCTAGGTAAGTTAATCTCTCCCTTACAGGGGGGTTTTGTTAAAGGAAAGCATCTAGTGGATAATGTCATTCAAGTTCAAGAAGCCATTCACTCTAGCTTCCGAAGAAAGGAGAAAGGTATGTTAATCAAGCTGGATATGAAGAATGCTTTTGATCGAGTTAAGCTCCCCTTCCTATATGAGGTTCTGCTCTCTTTTTGTTTTTGTCCCGAGTTTGTTAAGATGATCAAAGCTTGCATTGAAAATCCTTGGATTACTCCTCTAGTTAATGGCAGACCCACTGCCTTGTTCAAAGCAACTAGAGGCCTTCGTCAAAGCTGCCCGATGTCTCCTTTCCTTTATATTTTGATGGTTGAATATCTCAGCCATAAACTCAAAGTAGAACAAGAAGATGGGTATCTTCCAGGGCTTAATATTGCTAGGGGTGTTGACCCTATTAATCATGCATTTTTCACGGATGACTCTCTCTTACTTGGAGGAGCTTCAATGAAGATTGCTCGGTCCTTCCTTGTCATTCTCAATAAATTCTGCCAAATTTCAGGAGCATTGATCAACAAATCAAAAAGTGCTATATATGGCTGGAATGTTGAACCTTCGGTAATTCTTCAAATTTCAGAATTCTTGGTTTTTCCTGGCTTCGTCAAGTGGGAGAATATAAAGTATTTGGGACTCCCATAAACTCTTGGCCCGTCTCCTCCATCTTTGTGGCTTGAGGTGTTGGCAAAGTTAAAGGCTAAAATCGTTTTTTGGGGTGGACAGTGGCTTTCTAAAGCCGGGAAATTAATTTTGATAAACTTTGTACTTACAACATATCCCATATTCCAATCTATTTTGTTGCTTGCCCCTAAATCAATCTCGGGCCATATATCAAAATTATTAAGAGACTTTCTTTGGAGCAGGGGCAAAGGTGGCCATCAAAAGATGCACTTAGCTAGCTGGGAAGTAATTAAGTGACCTATTTCAGAAGGAGGTCTTCAAATTTGGGATCCTTGGTTGGCCAACTTAGCATTGGGTGGCAAAGTGATTTGGCAGCTATATAATAATAAAAATTATCCAGTCAGCAGTATTTTCAGGTCGAAATATCTCAAGAGTAGATCATTGAGGAGTGTTACTTCAACAAACACTTCATCAGGCTCTAGTGTCTGGAATTCCTATAGAAAATGCTTCGACTCTTTCAATCTTAAGTTATATCGAATCCCTGGTAATGGGAAGAAGATTTATCTTTGGGAAGATAGAATCTCTGGGAAACCCCCCCTCTCCATTGTCACTCAACTTGCAGAGATTCGGGATTGGGAAAAAAATAAAGGCTTACTTCGCCTTGCTGATATATGCTCCTGGGACGGTGATGGTAATTGGTTTGGTTGGATACTGTCAGACCTCCCAGCTTGTCTCAACTCTTAAAAATCATTGTTGTTTTCTTCTCTATCAGGCCAAGTTCCTGTACATTTTTCTCTTTTGGATTGATGGGGTTGGGGTCTTGATGGATCGTACACTGTAGCTAAAGGATACAAAGCTCTGACTGTAGCTCACTCCTCTTGCTTACCTCCAGCGATTTGGAAAAATATTTGGAATTCTCGTTGTATTCCAAAAGTTAATTTTTTTTCTTGGCTAACTCTGCATAATAAAATTTTGACAGGTGATAATTTACAAAAACGAGGTTATCATGGGCCGTTTCGTTGCTATTTGTGCAATGCAGCCTCAGAGACAGCTGCTCACATTTTGATTGAATGTGTTTTTTCCCAGAATGTATGGTCATCAGTCCTCTGTGGATTTCATATCGTGATCCCTCCTTAATTATCTATCTTGGATTTTTACCTTGCCTGGAACGATAAGCGTCCTTCCAAATCTACTGCATCAATCTTGCATTTGAATTGGCATTCTATTCTCAAATTGATGTGGTGGTCTATCTGGTTAGCACGTAATAATTCTATTTTCTATGATTAGAAGCCAATTTTCCAGGTTGTGGTCTTCAAAATTATTTCTTGGTTTGCTGAAGTAGCCAGTCTCTCTTTCTCTTATTTGCTAATTTTATCATGGAGCAGTGTTAGAGTTCATGTAGACGGAAATCCTCTGAATTTTTCCAAACCGGTCATCTCTCCTTCTTGGAGATATCATGGGAGCAATGAGGATTTTAATTTCTTCAAGTAGAAACCCCCCTCTGCTGTCATTTTTTTACGGAGCTTCTAAAGGAAACCCCGGAGTCTCAGGAGTTGGGGTCTTAGTTTACTCTCTAGATAGAAAGTCTTCGATCAGTTTCAGCTGGGGTCTCAGTTCAATGTCCAACAATTAGGTTGAAGGATACAACCTTCTAATGGCAAGCCATCTGCTTATGAATCAGGGATATAAGTAAGTCCAATTCTTTGGTGACTCGGAGATTTTGATAAAATCATTAAATACAGCTGACAGGATAAATAATTCTTCCTTGAATTTAATATTGCAGAGAATTCAAATTTTATTGAAAGGCTTGGATAAGGATGAATTTTTTCACATCCTTCGAGCTCATAATCACCTTGCAGATGATCTAGCCAACAAAGCATGTCTTCTGCCTCTTGGTTTTCTCAGTATCAATGGGGAAGACAGTCTTTTCCATCCTATTCTGTAATATTACAGTAGTTGTTTCTTGTTTTTACGAGTTAATCCTCTCTCATTCTGTAAAATATTTGTAACGATTTGTAAAGTTCAAAGCCTTCTGGGAAATTGTAAATAGGTTGATTGGTTCCGGCCAAAAGACCTGCATTCCTCTTTTTTTTTAATAAAAAATTTACCCGTTCATGTTAAAAAAAATGTGGGACAAATTCAAGTGATGCAAGTTGTTACCTCCAAAGTAAGTTCATCTTCAATCCATTGGGAAACAATTCTAAACAAATATGGTGGTAGGAAAATAATTTTATGTAGAGTTGGAAACCTATATGGTATTTTTCATGTTTTCGATGTGTTTCATACTTCAAAGTTGAGTTTGTCTTCGAGAGAAAGATGTCTCAATGTAACCCTAAGTATTTTACATTTAATAAGTATCATTTTGATGCCATAAAAGTTGAGTGAGAAGTAAAGACTTGAATAGTGGGATTTTTTATGTTTATCCATTTGTTTCTTAAATTTTATTTATTGTTTGTTCTATCTTTTTTTATTTTATTCTTTACCATTATTTATTTACCAACTTATTTTAAGGAATCAATAACTGATTTCTAGGCTTCACACAAGGGTAAGCCGACATCTTTATTAAAGTTTCTTGGATGTTTCTCAATTTCAATTGCTTTGCATATGCATCTCTTGTTATAGTGTTCTTCAAATGTTATTGATTTCACTTCTTCAATGCATACATCGTGGGTTTCTCTTGATGAATACTTAGCCATAGGCGACTTCTTGCTTCTTCCATGAATAGTGTCTACACAATTATATTTTAACATTATCGCTAATGAACGATCACTTTCCCCTATGTACACCTCTCCACATGAGTGAGGGGTCAAATAAATGTATTTTATTTTCTTTAGGTCGATTAGGTCTTTTTCTTTATCCAACATATTTATTAGGGAGCTTGGTATGAAAAATATAGTTTTATTTGTTTTCTCTTTAACACCTTAGTAGTTTTTTCTATTTTTCCTTTAATGAATGGGATAAATTCCCTTCTGAATCCTTCTTGTTGGGTGTTCCGATCTCTATTCCCTGTGTCTTTTTTCATTTGAATGTGTTAAATTTCATGAACCTTAGATATACAAGCCAAAATGAGAGCTATCTGAAAAGAAGGATGCAGTGGAATTATCAAGTCAATAAACTAAACAATGAATTCATGACAAAAATTTCACATAAATCAGAAAAGTATTACACAGTTATCATTACATCAATATTCATTAATTAATGAGGAATACAATGGTCATACAATAAATAGAATTCGAATACTATGGATAATATTCGAATTCACCAACTCAAACTAATTGGTTAGCTAACTTAGTGTGGAAATAATCACAACTGGAGATCACTAGTTTAACTTTGTATAACGAATTCGATTCACAATCAGTTAACCGATGAGTTAGGTAGAAAAAAGGCATCACACCTTTAAATCATGAAAATTGGTGCTAGGATGACTGGCAGTGAACTAACAAGTGGTTATCGGAGCATAGTTGATCATATTGGACTACCTACCACATACAACTAAAGGTGACTGTTGGTGGCACTCAAAGTGGGCTCCTATAATGTAGGGATTGATTTAGGACTCCTAAACTTATGCAATCAGGTGCAGTAAGTGAAATATGACCCTTAGGTGTGTCCCTCTTGCACTATTGGGTGACGATGACCTCCTAATCTAGTAAAATTGAACAAATAGACTATGTGGGTAAAGGGAGGATTAGTTAATCCTAAAACCCCCCCTTAATCCTAACTTTGGACAACTTGGGCCTTGGAAATTGGGCCAAAAGTCACCCATACAATATAAATGAAAGAAAATGTTACTTAATAAACAAGCAAAATGGGGAAAACCTGATGGGAAACCCCACCTCAAAATAAGCAGATAATCAGGAAACAAGCTATACTTAAGAAAACAAAACCTCTTCAAGCAAAAACTTGTGAAAAAAATTCTGCAATCTGCAACTTTGTGGAGTAGTAATGCAAAATCTTGGTTCTTCTGTGCACCGACATCTTGGGACTGTGCATGTGATATTTTCCATCTTCTTCCAATCTGATGATAGATATGAGAAGGTTTATTATCTTTGTCTCTTATTTATGGAGGAATAGTGGTCACTTGATTCAATTTGTTCTTCATTGGGTCGAATTGTGGATTAGTCCTCACCATCAAGTAACATCTCTCAAAAATCTTGTTGCACCTCACTGAAGGAAGTGAAACTGAATGAGAAAGTGCAACATATTTATTCTAATACTGGGACCTCATTCTTCTTCTGTCATTTGGATCCTCGGAAACATTCCTAGCTGCTTCAATGAGATTTTGGGCCATTTAGGCTTCTGATTTGGAATAGGATATGGATCTAGATCTAGATCTTCTTGAGGCTCAATCTAAATATTAATATCATGATGATATTTTTCCTCGTCTTCTGAATCTGAAACAATAGACAATATATCATTAAAAAAAGGTGTAGATAGAATGTTTTGACCTCCCCTTTCGAATGGAAGTTGAGGTTGTACTACATCTGAGTATGGCAGAAAGTGTTCAAGAATTCATATTCCTTCGAGGCATGGTTTGCAACACCTTCGCTATAATATTACTAGTTTAGATATCTGAGATTTCCATTAAGTCATGACCAAATACTACTCTCTTTGGTGGGCTAGTATGTGTCATCTAATATACAGATAACAAATTTGCAACTAAGGAGGGAACATAGAGTACATTTTTGAACTCTCCATGTTGGATTTTAATGGACCCTCTCCCTACATATGGGATCTATGAATCATCCCCCATAAGAATGCTAGGTCCTCCTGAGAGATCCATAAAGGTGAAGGATTCTTTGGAAGAATCCATGTGGTTGGATGCTCCTAAATCAATCAGATAAGTCTTTGACCAAGAGAAGCTTTCTTTCAACACATGTCAACTCTCATGTTCTTATGTTTGGTGTCCATCTTCATACTTATTTGTGCCTTTTGGAAATGAAATATTGTTATGTTCAAGGAGTTTTGATAGTTGTTCAATGGTCTTCTTCATGCACTAACTATTTGGATGAAATCCCGTCATACAGTGGGAGCACTTAGCTTTCTCAAATTTCTTGTTCTTGTTCTTCTTGGAACTAGAGGCTCCATCGAAAGGGTTATGCTTCTCCTTTGACTTTGAATCAACATTTTTATTCTCCTTGCCTTTTTCATCCCCTTTAGCATACGCATTCTTAGAGTCTCTAGCTAATAGGGCCTAATCCTTGGAGGTATCTAGAGAAGGAATTTTCCAATTTGGGATGAATACTCTTATGAAGTGGAATGTGGATACAAAGGCTGAGAATTATGAGCCAAGATTTCTTAAAATTGACAGCACAAGTTGCTCATCCTTCCTCTCTAACCCACATTGCTTGCATTGCAAGACTAGGGCTTTGTATTTCGAGAAGAACTGTTGAATTGTCTCAAAGTTGCTGGGATGGAGTGCACTGAGATCATTCTCCATAATATGGCCTCTAATATCATCTTTTTTTCCAAACAAATATTTAAGCTTGTCCCTTACTTCCTTTGGAGTTCTAAGTCCCTCAAGGTTGAACAACAACTCCTTAAATATGTGGATGCACATGAAGCCGAAGGTTTCATCTAGCCTATTCAGAAACTTGGATTTCTCAACATACTGTTGGGGATAGACTTTTCTTCCCATTGTCATCCTATATAGGCCTTTGTTTCACAAGGATATATGCATATCTTCCCTCCAATCAATGTAATTGAATGGTGTAAGGATTCTAGGTGATAGAGCAGCTGAATTCTTCGTTTCACTGCATGTTGATCAACAAATCTTTAAGAGCTACATAGTTTCCTACAAAAATCACTGCAAAATAAACTTCAATTCGTAAACATCTGTCACTTAAAACCTCTCCACCTCAACATGGGCACTTTTTTTATTCCATCACACATGGATAGACTTCTCTGGATAGAATCTAGAGGGATCAATGCACTGATTCCATGAATTATGTGGAAACTCAACTGCTTTTGGTGCAAGCATGGAGGTCTGTGAGGTTTGTTGTTGGCCTGAGCATAGGCTCTGATACCATGTTAAATTTCATGAACCATATATCTACAATCCAAAATGAGATCTATCTGAAAAGAAGGATGTATTGGAATTATCAAATCAATGTAAGTTGAACAACGGATTCATGATAGAAATTTCACATAAATCAGAGAAATATTGCATAGATTATCATTACATCAATATTCATTAATTAATTGGTAATGTAATGGTCATACAATAAATATAATTCTAATATTGTGGAGAAGATTCAAATTCACCAACTCAAACTGACTGGTTAGCTAACTCAGTGTGGAAATAACCACAGTTGGAGCTAACTAATTTAACTCCAGATAACTAATTGTTGACACAAACTTAGTTAACAAAAACAGTCGATAGGGGTTCCCAATACTCTTTCAACACCCAAACCACCGTGATCTCCCTGAGCACCGACCCACACAGGTTTTATCCCATCCAACAACACCCGCAGAGCGGATGAAGTTTCACCCGAGATGTTCGAGGGAGAGCTGACGAAACTAAGTTTCCACAAAATGAGAGAGGACAATGCGCATCAACTTATCAACTTAGTGCAACATTAACGGATATGATTATTCAACTTATGCATTAATAAACCATATCATCATTCCACAGATCACGTCATTATATCAAAACTGTAGTAAACACATTGATGCACAAACATATCCAACATAATAACATCATTTAAAATAGGAAAAAATCGCATCATTTATAGATTCATGTCATAGATACACATTGCATTCATAACCGAGTCGGAAAAAACTGTAAAATAGGAAAAGAAAAAAGAACACAATGATTCAGCTCAACTTCCGTCTTGTCATATTACTTCCGCACAAAATCACAGATTCTCCAAAACAGTTCACAGATCAACAAGTGCTCTCCAAAAGTACTGTCCACAAAGATCACTCAAGCATATCAAAGGTATATGATATTTGACACTTGCAATTCTATGTCTACTTATAGGCTTGCGCCTTTACATTCAAGGTCCACTTGGACAACTTCCTAACTAAATCTTAACTTTTTCTACAAAATAATGACCAATATCCACAAAATATGGTCCAAAACTACCAAAGATGACATAAAATATTCTATTCTCCGCCTTGCGCGGCGTCTTTGAGCTTTCCCAACATCTACAATGATGCACAACTATCTTATCCCAAAACCATCTTCCAACAAGCTCCCAACACAATCTTGTGTCTCGCCCTCGAGCCACGTCAGCTGGACATGGTGTACTCATTGATCTTCAACTTGAAGTCTTTGTATTGTTGAGTAATCGCCTTCACCTATTCTGGAACCTTCTCAGCAATCTCCTGACTTCTTGTCAGGTCATGCTTCAATGGGTGCTCCACCATATTCTCAATAACCTCCCTTTTTCCTTCCTGCCCGGCCTTTATCATATCAAATTCCTTAACAGAAAGTTGCACTCCAATATCTTGGAACTCATCTAACTGCTCACTGCACCTATGTTGTCTTTCCCTCACTTTCTTGATGAGATGTTGCAAATATTTTAGCTCCTCAGACCTTGTAATCCGAACAAATGGGGGCATTGATCTCAATGTCATCTTTAGTGTCGCCAACCGCCCCTCTACCTCCTACAACTGCTTGGTCATTTGTGACAATCGCTCATCTTGAACTAGGATGCCCCAAAATTGCATAGTCGCATCTGTGACTTTATTCGCTTCCTGCTCCATCTCTTCGAGCTGTGTCGCCACAGCCTCTATGGCACTCTTTCTCTCTATGATTTGTTCAAGTGGTGTGTCTGGATTTCCTAGAGCATTCAAAATATTATTGTTGTGCTCCAATTGCGCGATGATTGTCTCGAGTTGCTACACTTTGGCTTTTGCATCCTCGTTTGCAGCAGCTTATGATACTCTTTGACATACTTCAGAGATGACATTTTCCAACTTCACCCTATGGTCCCAAAGTTGTGACTTCTTGACTACTAGTCGATCTTGCTCCTTTTTCAATTCCTCGATCTCCTTGATGCTCTTGTCCCTCAACTCCTCTTGTGCCATCTTCAATGCTTCAACTTATTTTTGTGCTTTCGTTTCCTTTTCTTGTGATTGCAAAAACTGACCACTGATGTTCTGCTCCCTATCTTCCAACTCTTAATTGGAGACTCTTTGCATATGTAACAACGTCTATGTGGATATCACATTGATGTTGATTGAAAGGTCCCACAACTACTGCAAGGAGGTGTTCAAATCCTCATTGCTGGTCTCAATCGCAGTCAAGGAAATTTGAACATTCCAAAACCACATCCCAATGTTGATTGATCCAAAGTCCTACAAAGTCGCTCCTTCTGGAACTCTCTTCAAAACAGCATCATATAAAGAATCAAGTTTTGTTCTTACCTTCACAAATCCCTCTTGCGTGGATTTCTTCATTTCTTTTATTGCCGCATTTGTTGCATCTGTAACTGCCTTGAAAAGACGATTCAACTGCGCTTCCATCCCTGGTGCGGCGTTACTGGTCGCACCCTGTTCATACCGTTCCTTCGTCCCTTACTCATCAAATACGCACTCTACGTCCAAGTCAGTGGGCATCTCTGTCAACTCTGTATCGGATTCATGGTGACTCTGCTGGTCATCCTTATGCACGAGATCAACAGGTGCATCCATTGGGGGTCCTGTTGATACTTCTTCCAAACTGACCGGTTCTCTCCATGTTGCAAGCCAATCATTAACAACCACCTCTAATTCCCCATTAGACAACTTGTAAGGTGTCAGAAACCATTTCTTGTCTAGGTCTCGCTGTGCTTGCACGTGAATGGCGCGTGGGATGATTGCAAACTAAGCAATCATTTGATAGTTCGTCGCAGCTTCCTCAGATAACCATGGAACCTTCATAATTGTCACCTGCAATGCTTCCCAATATATCCAAAATTGAATCGCATATTCCTTTAGTCTTTCAAGTTCCCTTACCCACTAGATATTTTGGTAACGTGTACCCTTACAAAATTTTACTGCTTCCACCTCCATGCCTTGATAGTCGGATGGATTCATTCAAGTCATGAGCGTGATCAAGATCAACAACTGAATGTATGTAAATGACCACTCTCCTGCCTGCACTGCCACTGCATCCTCCACCAACTGGTTCATAAAAAAGAGTGACCAGTTCATTTGTACACCCTCCGCGATTTGCTTCGCGCACGCTATAACCCTCGAGATACATTAAATGGGACGGTTCTTCCTGACCACTTTGTTGGCCAAAATCCTTTCCTTGATACGCACCGCCTGGTCATTAATAATATCGATGTGGTAAGCCCTCCCATTGTGCTGTGAACCATAGCGCTTCTTCAACCTCGCTGCAAGTCTCTTGTCATTATCCTTTCCTCTAAAATACTGCGAGGGGTCTGGCCCATCCTTAGGGATCCCTTGATTTCTGCGATTAATTCCACTGCGATTTTGACTGGTGTGTCCATCCACAATGTCCCTCCATGAAAACAGACCAAAAGCTGCTTTACACAGGCATTCACCTCATTTAACCGCCCAAAATGAGGCATGTTAATCAACCCCAACAATCTCACTTGATTCATCTCCCTCACCCAATGTTGTAGAATGTGTTATATCAGGAAGCCTCCTACTGCTACCATCGGCACATATGGTTCCTTCGTAACATCCTCTAGTGCGAGCAAGTCATGTTCATCATACTTCATCTGCATCAGCACAAGAATGATGTCTATAGTGCATACCATCCCCTATGGTATCGTCGACATCTTCACTTGGTACTTATGATGCTTGGTGAGCTTCTTAGGTTGCGTACCGGGCCAAAATGGTGGTATATACCTAGGGATATCCTCAACGGACACCCTTGTGCGAGCTGTTAACTCCATGACTCCTGAGCTCGATGGACCTGTCTGCGCAGCTTCCTTTGCCGCCCTCGCAGACGTTCTAGTTTGCCTCTTCTTCAGCACCAGGGAATTAGGCTTTTGTCCCTTCCTCTTCTTCTTTGGCACCAGCGATGATCCTATCGGCATACTGGTGATTTCCTCCTCAATGGTTACCGGTCCGACTGGTGAGTCCCATTCGCTTGAAATCTCCACGGTAATTGGTTTACTCTGCATGCCGCACCAGTGCCCCGCAATGCTCAACAGTCACACACCCTCTCTTCACTTAGCAACTCACTCTAATTCTGCTCTACAAATATGTAACTCTGCTCAATCTTGCATAATGTTGTCCTCTGACCACATCCAACCCCTTCTTATAGCATCAAGTCGATCCATACCCATCATGACCAAATCAACACAATCCACTTTACCTCATCATGACCAAAGCATGCATTAAATGCATGAATCCATCGTTGATCCTGTCAATCCAACAGATGGATCCATCATCAATACGCGTCGCTTCAAGAAGCGTCAACAGTTAACTGCTTTAATTCTCTACATTTATTGCTGATTTGACTACGCCACGGCCTTGTGGCCATTGCGATAGACCCTCATAACTGCGTTACTAACTCCCTACTTGCGCATCCACTTCCTTCTGGTGCGCCATCCTTCTATCCACCCATCCTACCTACTTTTTTTTTTCATTGCGTAGTCCCTCAAGCATCCCGCGGTTCTGGGCCCGTTCTATAGGGATTCATCTTGCTACCATTCACTTCTTAGGAAGCATCGCTCCATCTAATTGTTGCAGTTGAAATGGACCTCCTAAAGTAATGGAATTAACAAGATATGGACCTAGCCAATGCATCTGTAACTTACCTATATGCTTCATGAACTTGTTGTCATACAACAACACCAAGTCTCCTTGTTGAAATTATTTGTTCTTTATATGGCGGTCATGCCAAGCCTTCTATCGATCCTTCTCAACACGCTGGTGAAAACCTGCAACAAAGCACTCTTCCTCAAGCTATACTAACTGGTCCAATCATTCTTCCAGTGTTGCTTCATCATCCATGCATGTCACTGCTACAATGCGCAGACTCAGAACAAGGTACTCCATAGGCATGACTGCATCTTCCCCATACACCAATTTGAATGGTGTTTTCCCCGTAAATCGCTTGCAAGTGGTGCTATATGCCCACAAGGCTGTTGGAATCTTCAAATCCTAGTCATCGTGGGTTGCATTACATACCTTTGTAAGCGCATGCTCTAACACGTTGTTGAATGCCTCTACTGTCCCATTCGCTTGAGGATGATACGAGGTAATCTTCTTATGTTGTATCTGAAGCTCCTCTGTCAATGCACTGATTGTGCGATTGATGAAGTGACTCCCCTAGTCACTCATCAATATCCTTGGACATACAAACCATGTCACAACATTGTCAAGCAAGAATCTCATTGATTTCGCAGCGATGCAATCCACAACAGGTGTAGCCTCCGCCCATCTTGTCAAATAATACGTCACTGTAATGATATACCATGCACCGTTTCTCTTCCCAGGTGGGTTGATTGGTACCACAATGTCCACCTCCCATTTATCAAATGGTTGCAATGTCACCTGAGGTACCAGCGGCATCTCATCCCTCCTTGAGGGTTTTCCAATTCGTTGACACACATCCCATGTCCATGCATAATCCGTCGCATCCGTATGAGGAGTGGGCCACCAAATCCCTGCAAGAAGCACTGTCCTCACAATAGCTCAACCTCCATATCATCCACCAGCAACTCTCGCATGGGCCTTTGCCAAAATTTTCCCTTGTTCATGCGAAAGGACACATCGCCGCAAAATCCCATCCGGTCCTATTTTATATAGCTATCCAGTAATCAACTGGAAATTTGAGGCCTTAACAACCAACTGCTTCTTCTAACTTGTATTAAGGTCCTCTGGTGTGGTTCCCACCACCAAAAACTGAATGATTTGATCATCATAACTAGCAACCATGTCAATTCTGAACAACTGGGCATCTAGAAATCTGGCTTCAATGTTTGTTGGTTCTTCACTTATCTCAATTCGGGATAAATGATCAGGGCCAACATTCAAGCGACCCGACTTCACAATTATCTCAAAATCAAACTCCTGAAAGAGAAGTATCCAGTGGCATATTACCCCCCCCAACACATGCTTATTGGCCATAATGCAGAGTGTTCTGTAAACATCTTGAAATGACCACCCAATAAGTAATGCCTAAAATTTCATACCGCATATGCCATCGCCAAACCTTCCCTCTCTGTGGTCATATAGTTTTTCACGACAGATGACAACTTTCGACTAGCAAAAGCAATCGGGTGATCAAGGTCTCCTTCTCCCGGTTGCGCGAGCACCACTCCCAGCGCAACAGATGATGCATCCACGTGAACATGGAACTCCTTGTTCCAATCAAGAAATACTAGTATTGGTAGAGAGGCCATCTTGGCTTTCAGCATATCAAAACTGTCTTAACACTCTTGAATCCATAGAAATACAACGTCCTTCTTCGATAATTCTCCATTGGAGCTGTGATTGCAACATAACCTCGTATGAACTTGCAATAATACCTTGTGTGCCCCAACGTCACTCTAAGCATCTTCCCATTCGTAGGCAGCAAAAAGCTCAAAATCAACGCAATCTTCGTAGGGTCAACCAATAGTCCTTGCTTGCAAACGATGTGACCCAACAACATCCCAAAAGGTGCACAAAAAATACACTTCTTTGAATTCAGCGCGATCTGTTGTTGTCGACATATTTCCAGCATTAGTCACAAGTTTTCTAGATGATCTCTAATCAATCCATAAAACGTAGAGTCATCCATATAAACTTGTAAGAATTTATGAATAAAATATTTGAATGTAGCAACAACAACCTAGGAAAAGATTACAGCCGCAGTCTTCAACCCAAAAGGCATCACAATGTACTGAAAACAACCCCATTCAGTGACAAATGTTGCTTTGTGGTGATCCTCTTTTGCGATCCTGATATGGTGATAGCCAAAAAACCCATCCTTGAAAGAATACATCTCTTTACTTCCTACTCCTTCTAGCACCTAATCACTGAATGGTTTCAGAAATGGATCATGCATACACGCATCATTCAATTTTTTGAGGTCGACGCAAATTTGAACCTGACCCGTATTCGTATCTTGGACCACCATAGGACTGATCCATTCCAATTCCTCAACTAGCTCAATTATTTCAGCATCCAACATCCTTTCAAGCTCATCTTTGACCCTCACCTTGTATCGCGGATTTAGGTGATATGACCTCTACCTTACTGGTTTCGCATCTGGATTCAATGGAATCTTCATCTCCCTTATATCTCCCAGTATCCCCTTCATCTCAGAAAACTTCTTTTGGAACAAATCTTGGAATTCATGCAACAAGTTTGTGATCTTTGCCATCGTTTCTTTGTCCCAGTAGTCCCCAACATTTGCAAACTTGGGGTTCTCCTCAGTCCCAATGTTGACCTTCCTAATCTTTAATGGTTGATTCATTAGATCCATTGGTACATCGGGTGCTGCAAAATACCGAATCCCTTTTGTTTCTGAAATATTGATATTCTGTAGATCATCAACATCATCTAGCCCTTTTGACACATTATAACATTCCATCATCGAATGCACTTGACAATGCGCATGCAGATCAACTGGATATGCGACCGGAACTACCTTCAGAACAACATCACGGATGAGTTGCAACGCATTGTGAACATCAGGATTGGCATCTGCGAAACTAAAGGTGTGAATAAAGCAAACTATCAATTCCTCCCAGGTAGTGATCTATTTACGTAACTCAGCTGATACATACCAAGCTCGCGACATTTCATCTAATGTGTGGACAAAGCAATGGACCCACTCATCTTTCGGTCACGATTCCCACAAAGTCTGACACTCAATTAGATGATCACCAGGTCTATTCCTCCCATTGTACCTTCCAGCATGGTACACCTTTGCATCTCCAAAGCGAACTGTCATCAATATTCGACACTATGACCATCCAGTTATTAACTTCTTATGGGTCACCCACCAGCGTGTTGGGGTAGCCTTCAGTGCTTCCTCCAACACTAGCAACCATTGTGGTTTTGACACCTTATCTTCGAATTCAACAAGGAACTCATATAACTCAGCAAATCCTTCATAAATTAGTAACTCAATGGTCTCAGTCACGACGCGGCAAAGTGACTGCGTAATCAAGCTGCATTTTCTTAGTGACACCTCATGCAAGTGATTTTGCTAGTTCTCTAAGGAATCATCTAAATTAGAAGACGCAGAGCTAGTGTTGTGCCAACCAAGTTCCCCATTGATAGTCGAATAGATGCAATCTTCTGAAATATTATATACATGATCCCATCCCCTGACAACTTCGTCTTTCATTGGCTCAATATACCTTCGCCCTTCATTTGGTTCCATTAGAGCGATGACTCTAATGTGTTGATTCTCAAATGTCATCACACGTTTCTTAAAATTGATCACTGCCATACTATCGTTGGCCCATCCAATCCCCAGCAACGTGGGATAGGAGCCTCCACCATCAACAACTCCAATCATGTCGAAATCGGCATAGGTCTTCATGCCTTCAACTTCCACAACAAGGTGTGGAACTCTCCCAATCAACGTTACTCTAGCATGGTTAGCCAGTCGCAGCTGCATAGGAGACCAGCTCAGTGTTGGGCTCCCCATATTTTGCCATGTCTGTCTTGTTAGAATATTAACATCTGAGCCTATATCTAGGATTATTCAATCTACCTCATAGTCGCCAATTTGAATGTTCATGCGCATCTATTTTCCCATCTTTTTCTTATGCAAAGAGTTCACTACGGAATCCTTCCACCCCTTAGATGGTTGATGTAACATATTCTCAATATAAAAAAGGGCATCGGGATCTCTTGCCAGCGACAAACAACTCTCGAAAAAGTTCTACAGGGTACCATGTTGTCGCGATGGTCCTGCTTCCAAAGTGGAATCAAAAGCAGTTGGCATTTCATAAACATGTAACTTACCAAGATTCCTTATGATCACATCACGTGCTTCAAAAAATGTGTCTTTATTAGCGTCTATGTCGAACTATACCTTCTTCTTCCCAGCCAATCGAATTTTTGGATGTGGGCTATCTTCTCCCATCATCGCACCTCTGCAAGTGATGAATAGGACATCAACATCCTATGTCCCGGGTTCCGCTGAGATCGTCGCAACCATCGATCCTTGATTATGGTTCAATGTCAGATTCATAGGTTGACTCACGTTTTGATTCGTATTTTGGTTCTGAATTAGAATTTGGTTATGGTTATGATTCCTGCAACTTGTTCTGGTTCTGTACTTGATTATGTTTCTGCAACTGATTCTGATTCTGCAACTGCGAAACATTTTCGGCCTGCCACCTCATGATTAGTTGTGGACAGTTCTCAACAGTGTGATCAATCGTGGTACAATATGTACACGTACACTACAATTGTGGACAATCTATTTGATAATTCCCAGTACACCACAATTGTAACATTACACTGTTCGACGAACTCGTTCTCCTCCCCGACTAAATCCTCCACCTCGTCCTCCTTGGAATCCTCTACGGAATCCTCATTGTTGCTGATATTGTGGTTTATTAAATTGCTGCTGCAAGGGATTCAAATGCTGTTGAACATACTATGGTTGTTGTAGAGCCATCTACATATGATTATACTGTGGCTGTGGCACAAGCTGTTGTTGCGGTTGCTGCTGCGGTACAAAATGAGGTTGAGGTGGTGGCTGCACCACCTACAGCTGCGGCTGCTACACCGCTCGATGATCCTCTCCCTTCACATAGTACAAGTCATATGTTCTCTCCTGGAGTAGGTCATATGCGCGACAATCCTTATCTTCATGCCCCACATATAGACAAAATGTGCAGTATAAGTTCATCGGCTTCGTCACCATATTCTGCATGTATCCACACTCTTCATGTCGATGCCCATATACTTGGAAAATATGGAACCATGGTACACTGCCACAACTCAATGGGTTCGACGCTCCTAACAATAAGTAGTTTCGTAAATCTAGGAAAATAATCTCCATAGCCTCGCTCTATGTCGCAATCTTCTGCTGCATGAGTGGTAGTCTGATATGAGTTAGTAGCGCTGTAATGAACCATTCTTTATGTTGAATGTTGCCCATCTCAAAGCTGACTCTTTCCATCAGTGTCTTGAATCTTTGATCAAAATCCTAAACTGCTTCAGATTTTGGTTTTCTGAACTCTTTAATTAGTCCTTTCCTGACTTCATCCAATGTCTTCGCCAGAGTCCCCGTAGGAACTTGTACAAATTTCATGAACCAATCCAATGCGCGACCCCGAAGGGTTGTCACCAACTGGCCTTTCTTGACTTCATAATCCACAGTTTGTCTAAAAGTCCATACCGCCTCACACCAAAACCAGTATTGTTTCAGATCCTCAGTCTCGTTCCCATGGAACAGAGGTAACTTCATGTCATTGCCCGCCATGCTGGGCCTTCTTCCTACATATTCTGATCTACTACTACTATTAGAGTGTTGCTGGCACGTTGGACACATCAGTGTTAAAGTTTCATTTCTTCCTGATTGTGACGTAGTGGGCGGATGTGTGGGTACATTGTTGTCGGGGGTTGATCTTTCCTCTGCCCTGGGCGTAGTTTGGGTCTGGTCTTTCTCTTCGTCACTATATTGTCGCTTTATCCCATGTGGTATTCCTTCATGGTCTTGCGTTTCGATCGCAGCAGGACCTTCCCTTGTCCTCTATCTCTTCTCTTGTCAAAACCTTGCTCCTCTTGTAAGACCACTCTCTTCCTTGGCTTCCCTCACAGTCTCATCGTAACTTGCATCCATCTACCCCATATGATTCCATTCATCTCCCCCCTATCTTTGCGGTATCCACAACCCCTGCATACCAGAGTTCTACTACTGAAGGTGCATCTTCAATATGCCCTTTTCACAAATGAGCATCTTAATGGACAATTGAAACGACAAAAGGAACCTACCTCGTGTCCCATTGAAGGACTCGCATTCTGCTTTGCTATAGGATTTAGTTGTATCAACCGCAAACTCGATGATATATCCCTCCAAGATACCGTCGAGACAAACTTCAAGAGCCCATGATGCTCTGTTGTCAACCTCCTGCAATTCCTAGATCAATTCTGGGGTCCAGGAAGTTGGCTCACCTCCTTTGAAATTTGTCTTGCGATAGGTCAACCGCGCCAACCACTCGTACAAGATGATCGAGAATTCAGAGAAAAAATACTCATGTGGAACTTCGTGTATGTACATTTCCAGCCACTTATCCGTTGTTAGTCCAGGGTTCTTATTTTCTTTCTCAGCAAACTCTCGTAGCTTCTGGTTGAACCAATCTTGAATTTTTGGTCTCGTCGGATGCCACAACATGTCCTCCCTTCAGTCGCACTAAGGTCTTGACAACAAAACCATTTGTTGACATAAACTCAGTCAACAAAAGCAGTTGACAGGGGTTACCACTCTATCGACACCCAAACCACTACGATCTCCCTGAGCACCAGACCAAACAGATTTTACCCCGTTCGGAAACAACCGCAGAGCAAATGAAGTTTCACCCAATATGTTTGAGGGAGAGCTGACAGAACCAACTTTTCACAGAATGAGAGAGGACAATGTGCATCAACTTATCAACTTAGCGCAACATTAACAAATCTGATTATTCGACTTATGCATTAACAAAACCATATCATCATTCCATAGATTGCATCATTATATCAGAACTGCGGTAAACACATTGATGTGCAAATAGATCCAACAAAATAACATCATTTAAAATAGGGAAACATCACAACATTTACAGATCCATGTTGTATATACACATTGCATTCATAATTAAGTCACAGAAAATAGTAAAACAGGAAAACCTAAAAGAACACAATGATTCAGCTCAACTTTCATCTTGTCGTATTACTTCCGCACAAAATCACAGATTCTCCAAAACAATTCACAGATCAACAGTGCTCTCCAAAATTACTGTCCACAAAGATCACTCAAGCATATCAAAGGTCTATGATATTAGACACTTGAAAATCTATGTCTACTTATAGGCTTGCGCCTTTACATTCAAGGTCTACTTGGACAACTTCCTAACTAACTCTTAACTGATTCTACAAAATAATGACCAATATCCACAAATATGGTCCAAAACTACCAAAGATGACATAAAATATTCTATTCTCCGCCTTGCGCACCATATTCCACTTGCGTGGTGTCTTTGAGCTTGTGCAACATCCGCGATGTTGTGCAACTACCTTATCCCAAAACCGCCTGCCAACACTAATTCAATTCACAATCAATTAACTTATGAGGTAGGTGG
Source organism: Pseudotsuga menziesii (assembly GCA_001517045.1). Taxonomy (NCBI): domain Eukaryota; kingdom Viridiplantae; phylum Streptophyta; class Pinopsida; order Pinales; family Pinaceae; genus Pseudotsuga; species Pseudotsuga menziesii. The sequence goes on from LPNX011156401.1 coordinate 912,838, forward strand.
AAAGAAGGTGCCATACTCCCTTAGATCATGCAAACTAGTGGTAGGATGAATGGCAGTTACTAACTAGTGGTTATTAGAGAATAACTGATCATGATTGACTACCTACCATAAACAACTGAAGGTGACTATTGGTGGAACTCAAAGTGGGTTCCTATAATGTAGGGATTGATCCATAGGTATCCTAAACTTATGAAATTAGGAGCAATAAGTGATATATGACCCTTAGGTGTGTTCCCCATGCACTAGTGGGTGATGATGACCTCCTAAGCTAGGAAAAATGAACAAATAGACTATGTGGGTAAAGGGATGGTTAATTGATCCTAATAGAATGATCTCATAATAAATTTTATTTTGTAACCATTATTGTGAAGGTATTTCTATATGTTCCTTAGTTCATCATCAAGGTGATCCTTATTAAAAATCATAACAACTCTCATGGCAAGTGTGTGCAAGATTCCTAGTTTTTTTGAAGGGTGATTATGTGAGCAAGCATGCACGTATTTATCCATATGGATCTTCTTCTAGTATACCTAGAGAGCTATAGATATGTCTTCCTTCTTAGCGATCAAGGTGTCAAGAAAATGATGGAAGTTTTTTTCTTGGATCTCGATGGTGAATTTTATATGGTGATATTGATTGTTCATATGCACAAGGAAATCATCCAAGTTCTCCTTTCCTGGACAAAAATATTTTTATTATGTTCCAATACAAGTTTTTCAAATACCATGAAGTTTCAAGAGATAGGATGTTTACTTATATTTAAATACTGAGAGTTCATTTTGAAGAAAATCCATGAATGGATTTTAGAAGAGCTACTTGTTTCCCATTGATGTCTTTTGTTTTTTATAAATTCATGGCCTTACCCTATATCAAGTCCCTCTACCAATATTGTAATGTAGGGAGGCCATGATTTAGAATACAATGATTGATAATCTTGTTTTTAACACATCCAACATTACTCTTGGCCATATCATAAATACAAAATTTAAGACTAAGATCGGGTTTGGAAATTTTACACATTAATCTTTTTAATAGAGCCTATAATATGAGAATAGAATATTTTTGAAAGAAATGAAGAGGCAATGAGAAAATGAATGAAATTCTAATTCTAAGGGTAGTATCCCTCTAGGTTAAAAAAATTAATCAAAGTTTAATGGCCTCCTAATCCTTCTAGACCATACAAAGCACATAATCACCTTGAAATTTTGATTATTAAATAAGTAACCAAAAAAGTTTCTAAGGGATTACCCTTCTAGGAAATGTTCCCATATAGGAACCCTTGGTTGTCCTTATAAGGACCTTCTCAGTGGCTTTTCTTTTAATAACTCTGACAATGAATTTGGAAATAAATGCTCCAACTTGGACCTAATTTTATTAATGTGCAACATATTATACTCCATTAGAGTATAGTAGAATTCCTTGTCTAATCACATAGCCTTTATAATGAGTATAATTCAAATTAACCATGGCATCAATCAATAATTTATTTAGTAAATCTAGGATAAAATAACCTATCCATCAATCTTTTCACATAAAAATTATTCAAATAAAAAACTTAACTCTAAATCAAATAGAAGACGATGCCACTCATAACCTAAAGCATTAGGTTTAGACTTCATGCAAACAAAACACACATATCCCATGTAAGGAAGTCAAAATATGGAGGATAGTGTATTTTCTTTCGAGTTCATTTAAGCCTCAAACATTTTGTAAGGTGACATTAAAAAAAACTTACCTACCTTCCCTTTCCAGCTCATTATCTTCAAGCACCCAAGGTGTACCAAGAGAATTATACTAGGAAAAAGTCATTTAGAATTGATTATTTTATTCTTTTAAGGTCGTCAATATGTGAGAACATAAAGGGAAGGGAATAATGATACCTAATTCCACTACTTAATTAAAAGGAAATAAGAAAAATAATGTTCTTGCTAGGCACATTTTGTTGTGACATGCTAGGCGTAATATATTGCAGAATGGCATCTGCGGATGAGTTTGTAGAAGCCAAAGTTTTGAAGGGTAAGGATCACTAGGATGTATAAAGGGTTACCAATAGATATTTTCAAGAATTGCTATTTTGTATATGTATATCCATGCATTTTCACATACATTCTTTTCTCAAGAGGCCTTAGAGATCAAAGGGATTAGAAGAGGTATTGGTTGGGCCATGAGTGAACATATGAAATAGGTTTTTGGGACTTTTTTTTTATTTTCTTAGTAATGAAAAGAATTATAAGGTCTTAAGAAAAGTTAACGCTAGTTAACATAAACCAAGGGTTGGGACCTAGGGGTGAGAACATGTCATATTCTTGGAAAATATCTTCCCTCGTGGAAGACATAATATAAAGAATCTTGGAATAGATTTGGATCAGTGATCTAAGGAACTTAATCTAAAAAAAATAGCTTATTTTAATCTTGTTATCGACCAAGAAATACATACTTATATTTCTATACATAATGTTTTGGGAATTTTATGCAAACATAAATTGGAAAAGGAAAAATAGTTGGTTATCTTACATGCTTAGGTACAATGACATGTATAATATTCTCAATGATGATGAATCCAAGTTCAAATAAAAATCTTAGGCAGAAACATCGTAAAAAGTATACTAATAAAGAACATTATCTAAATTTTTGACAATGACTACTAGATTCAATAACATCTTCTTGACATCAAGGATATAAGGTTCATCATCTATTACATCATGATACAACTCTAATATGAACTTGTGGTGGGTCTTTCGATGTACGATTTTGTATGCGATTATCCCCCCCCCCCAAATGATAGTTTTATGAGAGGATGAAAAATGCTCTAATAATCAAAGGATGGATAATTTTTTTCAGAAGATAGATAAATTTTTCTTGTAAGTAGGGTTGTTTTTGCTAAACATAGTTTATCAAAGAAGATGAAATGAGATTTTAAGATGGTGTAGTTAATTTTGTTGGACAGTCCATTTTGTGTGGAGAATGAAATGAACATAGAAATATAAACCAAATCTCACAACCTCATATAGTGAAACTTTTTTTTCAATGAAATGCACAACCCAAGGAAACCCGATGGAAACTTCCCTTGATTTTGAGGATGATAGCTAGGGTAGATTATATTCTTTAGCGATCAAGGTTGATAAAAAATGGATTCATTTGCAGCTCAACATGTCACTTATGAGAATTGATAGTAGCAGAGAATAATCCTCATTCTCTCAATCATCCTATCTAGACCTAATTCACAATGAAACCCAAATTCTATTAATGAATAAAACAATAAAAAACTACAATATACAGCAAGGAAATTTTGAGGAAATTTTGATAAAATGATGGAACTTATTCCTTGGCTAACATGTCTATAAAAAACTACAATATACAGCAAGGAAATTTTGATAAAAAGATGGAACTTATTCCTTGGCTAACATGTCTATTATACTCATTGAGAAAAACATCGTTAAAGAGGTTGAAAATGACTCTTCACATGAACTATAAAACCATTAGATGCAAGAAACGTAAATATTCAAAACTTTTAATGCTACATTATGACGTGGCTGAATGAACATCACGCATGATACCTTCATAGGTCCTCACTCGACAATGATGGGCTGCATAACTTCTCTTTACATTAATCAAGCAAGCGACCAAATTAATCTCTGGACAATGATTGGATGAATAGCTTGTGAGAGTGATCACCTCTTGACAATCATTGGGTGCATAGCTTCTCTTCAATGATTGGGTGCATAACTATTTTGGAAGATCTCACCAATAGAGATCTTATATTTAGGAGCCCCCAAAGTTATTTACTAAACTTTTAAATTACTGGATTGTAAATTATGGAGGTTGTTGAAATAAGTTCCATTTAAATTTTTGTGTTCAAATATTTCAAAGATAATTAATTAAAAATTCCATTAGTATTATTGTCTGCAAATAATGTAGGTCAATAATAATTTCCATTTTTGTTGTAATATATGTGATTCAACTGAAATATATTAATTGTTGGATGACGATTGGATTTGAAGGGTTAAGCCGAGTGGGTTTCAAGTATTTGTTCGTGGGGAATAGCAGAATCTGTGAGAAACAAAGAGAGCGATTTTGCAAATTATCAAGAATTTAGCTAGATTTGCAATGTTAATTAAAAAACAAAGAATTTTCTTAAATATTAGCTATATTTCCAATGTTTTCCTTTCTTTGTTTAAGTGATTGATATGATTACTTTCTACCTAAATTTAAATTTAAATGAAAGGTATTTTATATAAAGTTGATATTTTGTATTTTAAAAATAACGTTTAAATAAAAACCAGTGATTGTCTAAATAATTAGTTGATTAGGTTAATAACAAATTTGATTTGTCATGTGAAAGTTTATTGATGACTTACTCACAATTAAATATAGAAAATAACAACACAATAGACCTTACTTTTCCTATCTATTTCCTTTGATGTTGAGAAATCATTAGTGTTCACTCTATTTTTGTTTACTGAATTTTTTCCCACCATTTAGTTTTTAACAAGCTTAGAAGATGTTTTGAATTTGATAAGTTAAAATTGTTTTGCATTATCAAGTGATTTTCCATTTTTAAACAATCATTTTATATTTAAAAGATGTTTTAAATTTTACAAGTTAAAATTGTTCTACATTATCAAGAGATTTTCCATTTTTAGACAATCATTATATATTTCACCTATCTTATATTATGTCGATGTCGTTATCCCGATTTACTCAAGCTTGTATTTTTATTGAAACCAGATTCTCCAAGGCCATGCCTATATGTGGTTAGTGCTACATTCCATGTTATAGGATATCGAAATTTCCGTGAATTTCCTTTTATTTTTGAGGAATTGGGATTTCCATGAATTTTTTTCAATTTTGATATTAAAATTTTACTATAAAAGGCCTAGTTTATTTCAATTTTTTTCTTAATGTCGAGTTGAGAATGATTGGCTTTCAACATTTTTTTTTTAAAAATGTATCTTTGATAATTATTGTAATGTTGTAACGCGTTCTCCATGCAAGAATCACCATTTACTTTTTAAATTAAAAATTGGCTTAGTGAAATAGGTAGTTTTATCTCTTGAATATTTTTAGATATTTATATGGAAATAATATAATAAAAAATAACACCACATGATAGCTTACTTTGTTATTCTATTTCATCTGCATATGAGAATCCATTTGAGTTTATATTTCTATTTATGAATACTTTTTTATCAAACTGATCCGAATTTATGCAGGAACGCAACAAAATACACAACTAACCATAGAAACAAATATGCAGCGGAAATAACACTTCATTTCATTAATCAATAACTGAAACTTGTTTACATACAGAATGGAAATAAACTAGCTAGAGTGCTGGTAGCTTATCTCTGAGAATAGATGTGGCGGCTACATGCCTCTGAACTCTGTGTTACAATGAGGCTCGAAGGCCTATATATTATTGAGAAACAATGGAAACCCTACACATCCAAAAACCTAACCCTAGGAGGTGAAACGCCTTAATGTGGGCCCCGTTGGGTAACTTGGTACATCAATTTCCCGGGGTCGTAACTTTAGCATACTATCTTCGTTTGACGTGCATGATATATCGTTAGAAAGATCTGCTTAAGGACTACATCCATAAACAACAAATATCAAGTCTGGAACATTATCATATTTGCTCGACCATTCGATGCCAAAAAAACGTTGTTTAGGGCCTCAAAACGACTCTGGAAGTTTAGGAGCTGAAAAATGCCAAAAATAGTAAATTGTGCTACAATTAAGGAAACTGAAAAATTGAAAGAAACAATGGTGGGGGTCTAAGAGGAATAGGTGGGTGGCCACCAATAACCTCCTGGATCATTCCTCCCCCCTTAGGAAGCAATGGTCCCCATTGCGTTGAGTTCCTCCATGAGATGAGGAAACTTCTGTTGAACTTGGATCCTGGTGAGCCACTTTCCCTGGTGAAGGAGTTGGCCTGCTTTGACAACTCGATATTGCTGGATATTCTGCTGGTGGGTGTTCTTGATATGTGTGTCCATAATCCGATCAGCGGTGGCTTGTTCCATGCAGTCGAGGTTTAACTCTGTTTGTGTGAGTTGTTCTGCCATGTTTGATGTGTCCAGTAAAGGTGGAAAGTAGGGCCGAAGGCGGTCCACATTGAACACTGGGTGCAGACCAAGGAATGGTGGAATATCGAGCTCGAAGGCATTGTCCCCGACAGCCTTGGTGATGGTCTATGGCCCATATCGGAGTGGGCGAAGCTTGCGGTGGGGTCTAGTGAGGCGCTCCTTTTGCAAATGTAGCCACACTTTGTCACCCACCTGGAAGTTGTGTTGCACTCGATGCTGATCATGTCGCTGCTTGTACTTAGCATTGGATCTGTCCAATATGTCATGAATTTGTTGGCGAATGTGTTGAATGCGCTCAATGAAGTTGTTTTCCTTGGAAAATTCAGACTGGATATGAGCTGAATCAGCCTGAGTAGCTGCAAATGGCATGGCTACATCAATGGGACCTAGTGGCTGGAATCCCAAGCCCACCTGAAAGGGGCTATGGTTGGTTGAGCTGTGGATGGCTCGGTTATAGCTGTGTTGTACATAGGGGAGGCTCTCATCCCATGTGCGTGGATGATTTGAGTTGTACATGCGCAAAATGTGTACGATCATCCTGTTGACGACCTCTGTCTGGCCATCAGTCTGGGGATGGAAAGCTGTGGACTTTGTGAGCTTGGTGTCTAGCATTGACCATAGGCTAGACCAGAATGTACTAAGGAACTTGCTGTCCCGGTCTGAGATTATAGACTGTGGGATCCCAAAGTGTACTCACACTCGTTCAAAGAAGAGTTTAGCAATGGCTTCTGCTATGATATTTTTCTTACAGGCCGCCATTATGGCCATCTTTGAGAATCAGTCTACGACCAAAAACACATAGTCGTTGATGTGCTTAGTATAAGGAAGGCCTAACATGTAATCCATGGAGATGGATTCCCAAGGTCGACTAGGGGTAGGCAACGGGGTATAGAGGCCTTGCTTCTTGATGGATGGTTTGGCAATGGCGCAGGCAGTGCAGGATCATATGTACTTCCCGACGTCCTGTTGAAGGTTCGGCCAATAGAAATACTTCTGCAGTACTGCCACTGTTTTCTCGACCCTGAAATGCCCAACGACCCGACTGTAGTGCGCTACCCAAATCATCTTGGCATGCTCGCTTGAACGAACACAAAGGTGTCCCATGCGACATAGTAGTACATCCTGGAGGTGAAATTTTGGAACTTGGTTTCCCTCCAAGAGCGTCTGGTATGTGTCACTGAATTCTGGATTGCTCTTGTAGAGAAGCGGCCAATCAGAAGTCTTGTGCCCACAAGAGTTGAGCACGGTCGTTATCACCACGATCGGTGGTCGGCTGAGGTAGTCTGCAACATTATTGGTGCTGCCCTTCTTGTACTTGATGTTCAAATGAAACTATTGTAGATATGTGGACCACTTGTGATGGCGATCGTTTTGTAACTTCCCTTGTGTCTGCATGAACTATAGGGGTCGGTGGTCTGTGTGGATGATAGTTTCCTTCCCCAAAATGTAATGCTTCCATTGTCAGCAAGCTTGTACAATGGAATACATCTCTTTGTCATAAGTGGAATATTTGCAGATAGTGTTGGATAGTGTCTCAGTGCGATATGCCACTGGATGCCCTTGTTGAGTAAGGAATGCCCCAATAGCATAATCAGAGGCATCTGTCTCGATCTCAAATGGTTGTTGCAAGTTTGGTAATGTGAGCACTGGGGCACAACATAGGAGATGTTTCAATTCTGTAAACACCTTCTGTTGAGTTTCCGACCAAAAGAATTTTGCTTTCACTCCTCCCTTGGTGACTTGACTCAAGGGCTAAGTGATATGAGAGAATCCCAACACAAACCTGCGGTAGAAATTAGCAAGGCCCAGAAAGCTGTGAAGCTCTGTTAGAGTAGTTGGGGCTGGCCAATCCCGAATGACTTGGATCTTGGTTGGATCCACATGTACCCCACAGTCATCAATAATGTATCCCAGATACTGAACTTGGGTCATGCCAAAAGTGCACTTGTCCAAATTGGCACACAACTTGTGTTGCTGCAATGTTTGGAGGACCTGTCGGATGTGGTGGAGGTGCTCTTCCCAAGTCTGGCTAAAGATCAAGATGTCATCCAAGTACACTACTACAAATGAGTTGGTGAATGGCCGCAAGATGTTGTCCATCAGTCTCATGAAGGTTGTAGGAGCATTCGTCAGCCCGAAAGGCATGACCAACCATTCAAAAAGGCCCTCCTTAGCTTTGAAGGTAGTCTTCCACACATCGGTTAGCAATGGAAAAATTTGTTGCTAACCTCTTTATGGAAAAATTTGAGAAAGAAGCCCTAGACTCCTATCCTCTAAAACCATCAAGATGGAAAAGGTACGTGGATGATACGAATGTGGTTTGGCCGCATGGTGAAGATGAACTCAAGAAATTCCTAACACACCTTAACAGCATCTCCCCCAACATCAAATTCACAATGGAACTTGAAGAAAACGGGAGCATCCCATTTCTAGATGTCCTCCTTACGAGAAAAGAAGATGGCACTCTTGGACATGAGGTGTTCCGTAATAAGACGCACACGGATAGCTACCTCCACGTAGACTCCCACCACCATCCTTCCCAAAAGATAGGTGTTCTTAATACCCTCGCGGTGAGAGCCTCGAGGATCGTGGATTCAGAACATATTAAAAAGGAGGAGGACCACCTAAAAGAAGTCTTCACAAACATAGGTTACAAACCCAAGGTCATCTCGAAGACCCTTGAAAAAACCTACAACAAGAGCCTTAAAGGTTTGAAAACCTCTGACAACAGGACCACCACCAACCCATGCGCTTACTTACCATATATACAAGGGGTGACTGATAAGATCTCTAGAATTCTCATGAAGAACAACATTACGACCTTGTTCAAAACCCTAGAGACCATTAGGAAAATAATGAGATCAGTTAAAGATCCGGTTGATCATACACAATTTAGGGGGGTTTATAAGATCCCTTGTTCGTGCAAGATCAGCTATATAGGTGAGACGGGATGTTCTTTCCACACACGGATAAAAGAACATGGGGCGGACATTAGAAAAGAATGTATCTGTTCCTCAGCCCTTGCGGAACATGTAGCCAAAACCAAACATCACATCTTCCTAGAAGACACCATTATCCTCGCGAAAGAATACCACTATTTCAAAAGAAAATTTAGAGAGGCCTTAGAGATTACCAAACTCCCACACAATCTAAATAGGGATGGGGGCCTCGAGGTAAGCACTAGTTGGCTTCCCTCTATTCTCAATCGGAAAGGCCACTCTGTCCCGTAATTTTTTCCTTCTCCCCCTTTTTCCTCGCCTCTCCCTTTATTCCTTAGTCCTCCTGCCGTGTCCTTAAGTAAAACCTTAACTTTGAAAATAAACCAAAAATTTTAAGATTAAAATTGGATGATCATGTAGAAATCTTTTTAAAACTTTAGGAGGTTTAAAACAAATGAAATACCTTACAACTTTTAAGATTCATTTTTAAAACTTTAGGAATTAAAGCATAATTAATTTCAACCTTTTAGAACCTTAGGGCCCTTTAATTTAATCTAATTGATTACAAGTTAAAATTGAAAATTATAACTAAAATTAAAATAAAATAGAATAATATTATTAATTTTCCTATGTCTAAGCATATCAATAATCATTTAAATGGGATTGGTTAATAATAAAGATTTATTAGGAAGGATTCACTGAGCGCGTGAGGAGGCAGCGCGTGAGGAGCTGGGCATCGCGAGCTAGGGCTCGATTTGGTCTTCAGCACGAGCTGAGGCTCGTTGTGGGAGTATGGCATCGCCTGGGGGAGGGGAGGACGCCCCCCCC